>CM059305.1:2720000-2762500 GCA_030340665.1 Neosalanx taihuensis
TGTGTCTGTGTGCGTGCAGGATCCCACAGCAGTGCAGTGGGTCATGAGTGTGTGTGTGGGCCTGACTGGCCCTGAACACGTCAACGATAACATCCGCTCCTGATGTGGCGAGGGCTTGTCATGAGAGCATGGTGGTTTGGCTCCATCAAGGGGGGGGAATCCTGTCCGCCCCCCCCCCTTCCTCCCCTCCCCCCTGCCCGCCCCTCTCTTCCTCCCCTCCCCCCTGCCCACCCCCCTCTTATTCCCCCCCGCCCTCTCACCTCTTGGTGTCTTCGTCTCCTTCCTGGTTCCCATCTCACCCCTCTCCCCAAAGCAACCCCACCCATCGCCCCCCCCCCCGCCCCCCCCCCCCCCCCCCCAAAAAAAAATTTGAGTTCCTGTTTCCACCCCTTTGAAACCGTATCCTGCACTCGAATTGAAGAACGTCTCCTTGGAAACGTTCCTCTTCCCTCTTCCCTCCTCCATCTTCGTCCCTCTGTCAGGTTCTTTCCATCTCTCAGCAGTGTTTCCTGTCTGTAGCCGCTGCCCTGGCTGACTCCTCCCCTCTCCTCGGAGCCCATTACAGGGCCAAGCGAAGCACGCAAGCTGCCCTGCCGCCGTTTGATCCGGGCTGTTTGATGTGCGTTCATGTGTCGCCCCACCGTGCAGAGTCCCTGGTCTCCAAGGTGGAGCCGGTTCAGCGTGCGTTCATGTGTGTGAGTTTGTGAGTGCATGGCTGGTTGTGTGGGAAGGAAGGAACACAGTCCCAGAGGATACTAACCTTCTCACGGTGGGCTGGGGCTCTGGGGTTGAGGGCTCTGGAGCTGGAGCTAGGGAAGTCTTGGGTTGAAGCCAAGGTAGAAGCTCAAACTGGCACAGGAAATGATCACTCTGACCAAACCTTTGAAGGTTTAGGTTGGTTGAGGGGCAGTTTTACGGGCATATGTGACAATGCTTGTAAAAAGGGCAACTTTGGATTTGATTTTGATTTGAAAGCCCAGTGAGTCAACCACCAGCTTCCACTTCCTGTCTGACATCATCCCACAGGAACAGAGCTGTTACTGCTCTCCTAGCTTATAGTGTCACAGACCAGACAGAGGAGGACCACAAATGTGTCACGTAACACCAGTTTATTAAAGGGTTGGTGGGAATGGGAGTGAGGGAGGGTGAGGGTGCGTGTGTGTGGTGTCAGGTATCGGGGATGGGAAACCCCACAAGTCTGGAAGTCCTTGCAGAGCGAGCGCGCACACACGCGCACACACACACACACACACACACACACACACACACACACACACACACACACACACACACACACACACACACACACACACACACACACACACACACACACACACACACACACACACACACACACACACACACACACACACACACACACACACACACACACACACACACACACACACACACACACACACACACACACACACACACACACACACACACACACACACACACACAGCAGGGCAGGTGAAAACAGGACAGCAGTACATTTCAGGGCAAGACAAAGACATAATCAGGGACAGAGTGGCATACTTAGCAGGCAGGTTCAGGGACAGGGATTGCAGGATACAAGCAGACGGAGTGCTACTGGAAACAGGAAGGTTAAATACCGGGGAAGAATGCTGGCAGACCAATTGAGAACAGGTGGAGTTAATTAGCACGAGGGAGTAGATTGGAAACCAATCAATGTCTAGGAACAGGGAGAGCCCATGAAATAGAGAGCCTCTCTGGCCTCTGTCAGTTCCAGAGAATAGGAACAGTAGAAGACATGTTTTTTAGTTAAACTAAGCTCCTTTTAACTGAAGTTTTAAAGTAGACCACTTCACAATGTTTCACCCTGGTGTCACCAAAGCAATGGAGCATGTTCGGGAGCTTCATGAAGTGCCTCTCCATTTAAAATGACGTTCACTTGTTGAATAGTCAAAGAATGGCCTGTGCCTGTCAAAGGCAACCCAGAACATATGTGTTTGGTTTTCCCAACATCCCCCAGCCTTGGGTCTCAAACTGCAGCCATGGAGCTTGAGGTACAGGCCAAGGCCACATTAGTGCTTGTGGACATTCCTGTGTCTCTTGTCGCCCTCTCTAGTTCTCCCCATCCTGATTAGGGCTTGTGGGTTTTCAGTCATGCATTCTCTCACACAACAGATTCCCTAATGTTCTTTCCCTCTCTTGCCCTATTTTCCCTATTTGTCTCCCTCTCGCTATTCTCTCTCTTTTTTTCCTCCCTTGTTTTCTTCAGGAGGCAGGACACCACTTAACTAGCTGGCTGCCTCGGACAACCATGACTAATCTCTTCTGGGGTCAGTATGTTCTTTGGTCATAAGATGTTCAGTCACTGGTCAGCCACAGAGAATGGAAACCATCAGAAAGGTGGACATTTTAGAATTATCTTTTGAATTGTCTTCCATTTCTGTTTTCCCAAATCTTCGGTTTCAACGCAGAACCAATGATTTTGTAGAGGCCCAACCCAGGTTTCTGTCGGACAATGCCACTGCTAGAGGGGTATTTACTCAGCTCTCAAACAGGCTACGTGAGATATAGCATACACTAATGTGGAAGAAATTCGATTTCCTGTGTACTTATATTAAACTGAACACACCTTCTCTGAAGACTGTTGTAACGTCATTACTGCCTGTCACTATCTATGTTTACATTCTTGTGCCCTATAAAAGAATGCTCTCTTGCCTTCGTCCGGGAGAGAGGCATGACTGAGACCTAAGCCTTGTACTGTCTTCATTTTGTTGCCAGATGTCTGGTCATTTCTCTCCCAATCCGCAGGTTGTTAAATACTTATCTAATCCAGAACTCAACTGAACTGTTACTCCGTTTATGAAGAGACGGACAAAACACTTTCTTCAACACTAAACACACAAGATATACTGTAACCTGGATTCAGAGTTGAATCCGTAGCGTAGCATAGCAACACCTTAGCTCCTGTCAAATGACGTCCAATACGCCTCCAGTAATGCGTCCCAAATTATCCTGTCAAACTAAACTACTTTTGGGAGTTCTTCCAACTAGGAGTTCACACATGCTCAAACAGGAATGACAGGGTACTTTCTGAGGCAGGGTGTGACTGTCCAGAGAGATGTTCTCCGCTAACCTCTCCTAACAGGGGGATTCCCAGACGGAATCCAGCTATTTGACCGTGCAAACGGTCTCCTTTGACAGCGCCTTTTCTACAAATCCCCAAATCCCCTTAAACATCCACTTACACAGACACTGGGGGAGAGACTGGCTGGAGATCTGGAGGAGAGACCTGGAAAAGAGACAAGATGGAGAGACTGGGGAGAGAGACCAGGGGGAGGGACTGGGGAGAGAGACCAGGGGTAGGGACTGGGGAGAGAGACCAGGGGTAGGGACTGGGGAGAGAGACCAGGGGGAGGGACTGGGGAGAGAGACCAGGGGGAGGGACTGGGGAGAGAGACCAGGGGGAGGGACTGGGGAGAGAGACCAGGGGTAGGGACTGGGGAGAGAGACCAGGGGTAGGGACTGGGGAGAGAGACCAGGGGGGGGGACTGGGGAGAGAAACCAGAGGGAGGGACTGGGGAGAGAGACCAGGGGGAGGGACTGGGGAGAGAGACCAGGGGGAGGGACTGGGGAGAGAGACCAGGAGTAGGGACTGGGGAGAGAGACCAGGAGTAGGGACTGGGGAGAGAGACCAGGGGGAGGGACTGGGGAGAGAGACCAGAGGGAAGGACTGGGGAGAAAGACCAGGAGGAGAAGAGGGAGAGATCAAAGAGAGGCTGGTGAGATACTGGGGAAGTGACCCAGAAGAGACTGGGAGAGACCTAATGTGAGTGGCTGAGGCAGTCTGGGATGGTGTCAGTCTGGGCCTCACCAGAACCAGCTAAGAGCTGGGTGGATCAGAATGATGATCCTCTGAGCTACCCTGCTCCAGACCTGACACACCCCTCAATACTTACATGTTTAATCTCTGTCCTAGAATCCAATCAGTTGCCATCAGCATTGTTCCACAGCTTCGCCAACAACATGCCATCCTATTATATTCTCGTGACAATCTAGGGATATTTGTTGAAGATCGTGGATGTGTTGAAGTCATGTTCTGGCCTTTGTTTGCTGAGGAATTCCGATCGCGTCATCACACACAATGAGATAGTGTGTGTTCAGTCAGATTCCTCCCCACTCTAATAAATACCGCAGGCTTGCAAGGAGCCGCGTTGGCTTGGTTCAACGAGGTGAAAACACTCGGCTGTGCCGCTGTCTGGCGCTCAGGGTGGCGGACGAGGCCACAGGTGCACAACCACTGCTCATGTTGGGGGATTCGTCAACGTCACAGACATGGGCAGGCCTAAACCAACTGACTCCCTTGAAACTGAATACTTAATGCTCTTAAAACGTAATACTCTCTTTAAAAAAAAAAAAAAAAAACTTTATGTCGGTGGTTCACAGTTGGTGTGGTTTGGAGAGAGAAAGAAATGTTTGTTTTAGGACATTTTCCTCTGAGCACAAAAAAAGAGTTGAAGGGTTGTGGTCACGAAACAAATAAGTGTAATATAGCTAGATAGCATAAAAATGTTAGCATACAAAGTTTCGTATTGCAACTGTCTCAATGTCAGGACATTTCCAGAGCAGCTCTCTCCCCTATTTATCCCAGGATCCCGGCATTTCAGTGGGTTTGTCCTTGTAAGACGTCAGACCATCAGATAAGATGAACTTGAGTTGTCCAACCAGGGGAAAAAAAGGTAGTTGAGAGAAGGTGGAGTGGAATGTGTCTGTTTCAGCTGGGAGGATAGGGTGTGGGTATAATTACTCCAGAAATGACTCTGTATTGCTCTGAAAACATAGTAATTACAGCGGCCATATTTCACAGCAGACACACGCTCATGTCTCCGGGAACCTGATGGGTAACAATGCTTCTCAGCTGTGGTGAGTGTGTGTGTGAGGAGTGTGTGTGTGTGAGGAGTGTGTGAGGAGAGTGTGTGTGTGTGTGTGTGTGTGTGTGTGTGTGTGTGTGTGTGTGTGTGTGTGTGTGTGTGTGTGTGTGTGTGTGTGAGGAGTGTGAGGAGTGTGTGTGTGTGAGGAGTGTGAGGAGTGTGTGTGTGTGAGGAGTGTGTATGTGTGTGTGTGTGTGTGTGTGTGTGAGGAGTGTGTGTGAGGAGTGTGAGGGGTGTGTGTGTGTGTGTGTGAGGAGTGTGTGTGTGAGGAGTGTGTGTGTGTGAGGAGTGTGAGGAGTGTGTGTGTGTGTGTGTGTGTGTGTGTGTGTGTGTGTGTGTGTGTGTGTGTGTGAGGAGTGTGTGTGTGTGAGGAGTGTGTGTGTGAGGAGGGTGTGTGTGTGAGGAGTGTGAGGGGTGTGTGTGTGTGTGTGTGTGTGTGTGTGTGTGTGTGTGTGTGTGTGTGTGTGTGTGTGTGTGTGTGTGAGGAGTGTGTGTGTGAGGAGTCTGTGTGTGAGGAGTGTTTGGAGTGTGTCTTACCATCTCTCCTTCATCTCTCTCTCCCTTCTAGATCCAGAGACACAGTTCTTTTCGGGTTCCTTAAATCTCAATACGTAGCTTTTCATTTAGAGAAGTCACAACAATGCCAAGTGAATGAACAGGGCTGAAGCCAGTCTGAAGCCAGTCTGAAGCCAGTCTGAAGCCAGTCTGAAGCCAGTCTGAAGCCACAGGCTGAAGCCAGTCTGAAGCCAGTCTGAAGCCAGTCTGAAGCCAGTCTGAAGCCACAGGCTGAAGCCAGTCTGAAGCCAGTCTGAAGCCAGTCTGAAGCCAGTCTGAAGCCACAGGCTGAAGCCAGTCTGAAGCCACAGGCTGAAGCCAGTCTGAAGCCACAGGCTGAAGCCAGTCTGAAGCCAGTCTGAAGCCAGTCTGAAGCCAGTCTGAAGCCAGTCTGAAGCCACAGGCTGAAGCCAGTCTGAAGCCACAGGCTGAAGCCAGTCTGAAGCCAGTCTGAAGCCAGTCTGAAGCCAGTCTGAAGCCACAGGCTGAAGCCAGTCTGAAGCCAGTCTGAAGCCAGTCTGAAGCGACAGTCTGAAGCCAGTCTGAAGCCACAGGCTGAAGCCACAGTCTGAAGCCACAGTCTGAAGCCAGTCTGAAGCCAGTCTGAAGCCAGTCTGATGCCACAGTCTGAAGCCACAGTCTGAAGCCACAGGCTGAAGCCAGTCTGAAGCCACAGGCTGAAGCCAGTCTGAAGCCACAGGCTGAAGCCAGTCTGAAGCCAGTCTGAAGCCAGTCTGAAGCCAGTCTGAAGCCAGTCTGAAGCCACAGGCTGAAGCCAGTCTGAAGCCACAGGCTGAAGCCAGTCTGAAGCCACAGGCTGAAGCCACAGGCTGAAGCCACAGGCTGAAGCCACAGGCTGAAGCCAGTCTGAAGCCAGTCTGAAGCCAGTCTGAAGCCAGTCTGAAGCCAGTCTGAAGCCACAGGCTGAAGCCAGTCTGAAGCCAGTCTGAAGCCAGTCTGAAGCCAGTCTGAAGCGACAGTCTGAAGCCAGTCTGAAGCCACAGGCTGAAGCCACAGTCTGAAGCCACAGTCTGAAGCCAGTCTGAAGCCAGTCTGAAGCCAGTCTGAAGCCACAGTCTGAAGCCACAGTCTGAAGCCACAGGCTGAAGCCAGTCTGAAGCCACAGGCTGAAGCCAGTCTGAAGCCAGTCTGAAGCCAGTCTGAAGCCAGTCTGAAGCCACAGGCTGAAGCCAGTCTGAAGCCAGTCTGAAGCCAGTCTGAAGCCAGTCTGAAGCCAGTCTGAAGCCAGTCTGAAGCCACAGTCTGAAGCCACAGTCTGA
This sequence comes from Neosalanx taihuensis, assembly GCA_030340665.1. Lineage (NCBI taxonomy): Eukaryota > Metazoa > Chordata > Actinopteri > Osmeriformes > Salangidae > Neosalanx > Neosalanx taihuensis. The sequence goes on from CM059305.1 coordinate 2,726,740, forward strand.
AGCCACAGTCTGGCTCAGTGACCTTGGAGTGTAGAAGGACAACAGACAGACAGACACACAGACAGACAGAAGTATAACTCCTTTAAAGACAAACAACATTCTTTTCCAGTGTTGTCTAATGAGATTGAAGGTGGCAGACAGGGAAAGAGAAAGAGGGAAATTGATATGAAGCAACAAAGACAGAGAGAGAGAGAGAGGAGAGAGAGAGAGAGAGAGAGAGAGAGAGAGAGAGAGAGAAAGAGAGAGAGAGAGAGAGGTAGAAGAAAAAAAGAGAGGAAACCCATGTCTCTTGGGAAAGACAATAAAATTGACAGAAAGTGTTGCTTGATGTGGAGTGTGAGAGGCCAGGGGGGCCGGGGGGGGCCGGGGGGGCCGGGGGGGGGGGGGGCAGGGTGGCCAGCGGGGCAGCAGGAACTAGACAGGATGATGAAAGGCCACCCTGGCCGTCTGATCCCTCAGCCAGTCTGCATACCATACCAGTCTGGGTCCCAGCAGTGGGAAAGACCACCGCAAGCTGACCGCCAGCGCAACCTGGCTAGCACCGCTAAAGCGCTCTCAACCCAGTCAGAGGAGGGAAGAGAGGAGGACAGAAATAAAGAGAGACATAGAGAATGAGAGGGAGAGAGGGAGGAAAGACGGAGGGAAACAAGGGAAATAGGGAGGGAGACGGAGAAACAGCGCTGGTTAATAGAGCATGTTGGCCTGGTTGGTTGGGCCCCCGCTGGTAATGACAGCTGAGGCGGTGAGCTTAGATGGGCCTGGTCTCCCCAGTGAGTCTGGGCTTCACACAGAAGCACTGAGATGAAACCAGCTCAGGTCTAATTGGAGCTTTTTATCTTCCACCCCCACCCCACACACACACACACACACACACACACACACCTACACACACCCTCAAGCCTTCCCCAAACACATTACCTCTCTCAGGACCAGACGAGGAGTTTGTAAAGTCTAGCTGCCTGTCGCAGGACGCCATCGTTTGTTTGTTTTTGCCCAGGCAGACTTCCTCTCCCTGTCACTCTCCTGTGGCTCCGTCCTTACTTAACCTCGTCTCACCTGTGAGGGGTTGTCGTGGAAACTCAGTCCGGGCACCAAGCCCCAGCCTTCCTGGAGCGTGGGCAGTAGATCCCATCTCTGCTGCCAAGCTGACACCATCGACTCAGTGTAGACTCGGTGTAGACTCAGCGTAGACTCAGCGTAGACTCGGTGTAGACTCAGCGTAGACTCGGTGTAGACTCAGTGTAAACTTGGTGCAGACTCAGTGTAGACTTGATGCAGACTCGGTGCAGACTCAGTGTATACTCGGTGTATAGTCGGTGCAGACTCAGTGTAGACTTGGTGCAGACTCCGTGTATACTCAGTGTATACTAGACTCGTGTAGACTCGGTGTAGACTCAGTGTATACTCAGTGTATACTCGGTGTAGACTCGGTGTATACTCAGTGTATACTCTGAGATGGACGCCCAGCGCATGTTGAGACACAGGCACCAGCAGACAGTGTTTACACAAGAACAGACAGGGAGATAAGGGGAGCCGTCTGTAAAGATGGCAGATTTGGGGCTTTCAGTTGGTGAGACATGACCTAGTGTTACAGGCCAGTAAATGACAGTGAACAGGAGAGCTAGCAGAGCTTGAGTCCACTGTTAATGTGTTACTGGCAGACACTGAACACCCCAGTATGACCCTGGAGGGGGATACTCTATCAAACTCACAAAGTTTGATTTGTAGGCTTTTAGTCTTTTCCCAGAACTGAATTTCGGTCTGACCATCTGATTACATCTAACTCCCCCTTCTCTTTCTATAATTTCCCACCCTCTCGCTCTCTCTCTCTCTCTTTTTCTTCCGCCTCCCCCTCCTCCTCCTTCCTCCTCTCTCTCTCTCTAGGTGTAAATCTCTCCCTCCCTCCAATTCCCCCTCTCCCTCCCGTTAGGTGTTCAAATACATCAACTGAAAGCAGAAACTCTTTACGCTTCTCCCCATCGCACCACAAGAACTGGAATCCAGACCGCTGTGATCGCTTTGCCACCGTCCAACAGCAGGCTTCCCTCTGCAGGCAGGAACCCCACTGTGAGCTTCAGGTTCTGCAGAATCCAGGGTCCAGAAAGGGGCCAACTGTCCTGGAAGGCTCTGGGGCCTCTGTGTTAACTCAGCAGAACACAGTCATGTAGACGGCAAAGGTGGAAAAGATTGATCTGGAAAAGATTTCCTCACAGGGTTGTTTATTTGTCTGCGGTACCATCGAAGTGAAAGGGTGTCGTTTTATGGTGAGCTGTTCCATGTTGGGATTGAGAAAGGATGTTTAACAATGTTTGGTGACTGGTAGTGTCTCAACACTGAGTCTCCTGCTTGTCGCAAGCCTGCGCTTTCACCACAAGCAGATGGCCGGGCTCCCGCCCTGCACAGGAGCACGCACACACTCACACACTCAATCACACACACGTTCAATCACACACACACACGCACACGAAGGTTTCCAAAGGAATGAAGCTTGTGTAAATTCAGTCAGGGCAGATAATCCCTGAACTAGGTTCACTCTGCCATGATCACTACTTACTCCTCCCACTTAGAAATGCTCTCCTTCCTTGTTCCTCTAGGGGCGTCATCCTGGTTCAGCATGGTTTAGCACTGCCGTCTGTCAATTAACGCTGTCAGATCTTCCTCGTTTACATTTATTCATTTAGCAGACGCTTTTATCCAAAGCGACTTACAGTAAGTACAGGGACATTTTCCCTGAGGCAAGTAGGGTGAAGTGCCTTGCCCAAAGACACAACATCACATAGCCACAGCCGGGGCTCGATCTCACAACCTTCCGATCATGAGGCCAACGCCTTAACCATTGAGCTATCTGACCCCCCTCGTTTAGTCTGTCACTATGAACCCAAACCTTTTAAATAAGTTTAACTCCCTGTTTGGTTGGTCATGCTGTCAAGTGTGCAAGCCTCCACCTCCCTGTTCTCTCCAGGTGTCTCCCTCCACCTCCCTGTCCACTCCAGGTGTCTCCCTCCACCTCCCTGTCCACTCCAGGTGTCTCCCTCCACCTCCCTGTCCCCTCCAGGTGTCTCCCTCCACCTCCCTGTCCCCCCCAGGTGTCTCCCTCCACCTCCCTGTCCCCTCCTGGTGTCTCCCTCCACCTCCCTGTCTCCTCCAGGTGTCTCCCTCCACCTCCCTGTCCCTCCTGGTGTCTCCCTCCACCTCCCTGTCCCCTCCTGGTGTCTCCCTCCACCTCCCTGTCTCCTCCAGGTGTCTCCCTCCACCTCCCTGTCCCCTCCAGGTGTCTCCCTCCATCTCCCTGTCCCTTCAGGTGTCTCCCTGTCTCTCTCTCTTTCTGTTTCTCTCCCTATCTCTCTCTCGCTCTCTCTTTCTCTCTCTCTCTGTCTCTCTTTCTCTCTCTCTCTGTCTCTCTCCCTGATCTCATATTCAGAGCCTGGCTGGAGGGCACTTGAAAAGCGTGGGGGGGTGTGAGACAGTGCCAGAGGTCTGCCAGGGGCGCAGACAGACAGGTCTTTCACTCGTCACTCAAAGACGCCGTTGTTCGGGCCGGTGGTGTTTTCATACAGTGACATGGATGATGAATAACCCTGTAGAGATAAAGAACTGTGCCGCCAGCCAAGCTTCCTCCACTCTTCCTCATGATGTCATCACCACAGGCACACGCTCGCCTCCATCAGATCACACACATCCTTTGTCAACATTGGACTTGACGCACACTCATCCACCCACAGATTCAGGATCTTTTTTGTTTTTTTTGTTGACACGTGCTGCATATAATGTACAGTGTATGACACTTTCTTGATCGTTTACGCACATTTGAAAGCATCTGAAAGCATTCCTCATACCCTCAGACATAGACACACAAATCGAAAAACACAAACACAATGGGCAAAACCTTTCAGTTGTTCCGCAAAAATAAACTTTGCATTCAAAACAATGACATTTGTTTCTCAAAATGGTATTTTGTTTTCAAATGACACAAACCATCATCTGAATAGACTTTCATAGTAACCAGTTGAACATTGATGTGCTCAGTGTAAAACACTAGGATGAATGGAAAACACTTTGTCTCCATCCATGATAATGATTTAGGTCTTATTTAGATTAGATTAGATTAGATTCAACTTTATTGTCATTACACAATTAGTACAGGGTAACGAAATACAGTTAGCATCCAACCAGAAGTGCAAAACAGTTATTACAACAGAATATAACAGTATACTCAGAATATACACAGTATGTACAGTATAATTAGAATATACAGAGTATGTACAGGTGTTAAAGTGATTTGGTGGCGACAAATGTACAGCTGTATTGTACAAAATGTTACAGTATTTTTACAGAATTGTTGTATGTACAGGTAGTGCAAGTGATGCTATGGTTCAGTGTTACACGTCCTACAGACAGCATATACGTAAGTGTGTTGTTAAATATTAGAAGATATTGTTTTTATACTCTGAACACAAAAATACATGGTCAAATATATTTCAAACACAGTGTACACAGTGCACATCCCAACCATGACACAGTTGTGTATACAGTTGTCTAAATACAAAACAGAAGAATTTCCAGTTGCAGTAAAAAGAAACTTTGCTGCACCCTCTTTTTCAGTCTAGTCACAGCTCTTTATTCACATAAAGAAACTGTATGCTGAAGCTCTGATTGCAAAATGTTACAGTTTTTCACAATTGTTAAAACACTAAACCCCATTCTCTGAATCAAAGCTTCAGTGGCCTAAACCAAGGGGGTCACCAGCCTTCTTGAAACTGAGAGCTACTTCCTGAGAACTGAGTCATAAGATGGGTTACCTTGATTTTATTACTATTGTCATTTTACCTTGAACATTTTTTAAATATTGTCATTTTAAAATCTAAATAAATGCAAGTGTGATTAAAAAAAGAATAGCAACAGAATCAAATTTAATTTTACATGCAGCTCACTAGTGAGTTGAGCTGTTTTTAGAACAGGCCTGTGACCCATGTGGCCCTTGGGGGCGACTTGGTGCCCACAGGCACCGTGTTGGTGACCCCTGGTCTAAGTAACGCTAAATGAGTCCCCATACTTGTAGAAATCGATGATCATCGAATGTTTAGAAAGTCCCACTGAAGCGTACATCGTTGCTATACAGGTAAAGTAGAGTGCGTTCTTCATTGCCCATTTCCCATTGACATTATGACAACAGTGTTGGCGCTTTCATTCTTGACCTTGAGTGTGTGTTCAGGAGCTGAGGACCAAGAACAAGCATCTGGAGGTCCAGCTACAGAAGACTATGGTGTAAGTGTGCACAACACCACATCTGACTCACTTCACCTGCCCACTTTCCTACTACATCTCCATGCCTCTGCTAAATGAATCTAAATCTGATGGACAGGTTCGGTGGACCCCGTGTGGACCAGCCCATGGAGGAAGAAGAACTTGGACAGCTGCCTCACTCCTATGTAAGTGAAACCCTCTATGATGGTCTTCTGCCTCTCTCCACCTTCCTGTGGCAGTGAGCAGTACTGCAAAGAGCTTTTTGTTTAGCCAATAAATCACATGTCCTTGCCCTCATGTCACCATGGTGAACAAACCCTGAGAGTTTAGAGTGTTCCCTACCTTAAAGATTAGCTTAGTGTCTTCCTTATCTCAGTATCTGTTGGTCCGGAAACCTTTGCTGAGAAGTCTGGTAATCCTGTAGGTTGAGTGTCCTGATGTGGAGGAAGAGGAGGAGAGAGAGCAGGAGCAAAGCCTGGATGGTATTCAGGAGCAGAGCCCTGTGTCCGGAAGAGCCCATGTCCAGACCAAAAGGTGCATTACCAGTTCAGTGTAGAGAGAAAGAAAGGTAGTCCAAATTCCTGGATCACTTCCCCTGTTGTGCTGTCTGTCTTCAGAGGAGTATGGGCACCTTCTGTAGCTGCATGAGGTCCAACCAGGTCCATCCTGCCAGTGATGGAATGCTGCCAGTGTAACCACCAGGGTTACTCTTCCCCTCTCCCAGCTCTCCTCACCCCCCACCCCAATCCTCCATCTCTTGATGGAACCACAACCCCACACTACCCCCCACCCCCTCATCAACACCACACTACCCCTCATCAACACCACACTACCCCCCACCCCCTCATCAACACCACACTACCCCTCATCAACACCACACTACCCCCCACCCCCTCATCAACACCACACTACCCCTCATCAACACCACACTACCCCCCACCCCCTCATCAACACCACACTACCCCCCACCCCCTCATTAACACCACACTATCCCCACCCCCTCATCAACACCACACTAACCCCTTAAATAAATAGACTAAGCATTTAAATTCAAAGCGAGCAGTGTTTTTTCACATTTGGTTGAAATTGTAAACTGCATGTGTATGAAATAAAAAATTATGAAATACGCAGTCTTTCTCAAAACTGTGTTTGTCCACGTTTTTCCTTGTAATGCTTCATGGACATAAGCACTTTCCTTGTTCACTGTCAGGCATTAGGCGCAAACTCGGCCTCAGTAATAGTCTCGCAAGATGTGGCCGAGTTCTATTGTGTCACCAGAAATGGCGACTGGAGGACAGGGATTATAAAATAGGGTACTTTTCTTAAGGTACTTTTTCTACTTCAGTTTTGTTGTATCTGCTGTTCTATTTATGGTGCTGGCCACTAAAAAAGTGGCAGCAATTTTTATTATAACTTAAGTAACGCTAAACGAGTCTCCATCATCGCTTCCTAATCAATATTGATTTCCATCAACATTGTCTTGTATATTATGTATTGTTTGTCTTTTGTATTTGTGTGACAGTGAAAGTGCAATGTCAAAAACTTTTGTTTAATCTTTATTTGATAATTCATGAAAGTATTTTTGCTTAATCTTTTCTGTAAATAATCATAATCCTACCTAGGGTTAGATGTCAGATGTCCAGTGACACTATTGAATTATTAATGTGGAAATATGCTGAAACCAAATATTAGGAAATGTTGAGACAGTTGGTTGTCCCTTTTGATGGATTCAATGACAGATGAGCTCTCCTTAGGCTACTTGTTGGATTCTTATAATTCAGTAAAAAAAAATGGCCAATGTTGTTGTTGTAGTAGAAGTTGCTGTGATGATGTTTTTAATAAAATGATATAATTCTTAAGGATAATTGAGCTACTTCAGTAAGAAATCTAACAAATGTTCAACGTACGTTTTTTGTTTGGGGTTTCAGCACAAGAGTTAAGAAGTATCTTTCATGTCTGACAGTGAGTTTATTTTCACCGCTCCTATTTGTTGTAGGTTTTAATCCTTAATTCTACCTAAACCAAATTTAAATCTTTAGTCTTTTAATTGTGTATCGTAAGCAGCAAACTAGAGATTTCGTACGAACGTTTAGATTTAAAAACAGCATTGCAAAAACTATATGATACAAGCAAGCGGCTCTTCAAAGATGTGCTTGGTGGCGCAGTAAGGCGAGCAAGAGCGCAGCCATCTATTCACTTCAGGCTCTTGTGGTCTTGCGCAGATCAGTGGGTCACTCAGCTCAGAAACTCCTGCACGCTTGCTGTAAATGTCGTACTTTGCTACATCTGGTAGCGAGAGTGTGAGCTAAGGCACTCCAGTTGGGTCAGAAGACTTGCAGAATGAGGTAAATGTCCCATTAGAATCAAATACATGATATAAACTTGACGAAAATCAATGCTATCACTTTATACTGTAGTACTCATTTCACTTGGTTTTTAGCAATAGGGGAGGAAGTGGTCATTTGAGCCCATGGGTAAGTTGAGCCTGGTTTCTAGAGAACTAAAAATACTTATTTTTTTAAGGCTAAATACATTTTTCTTTGTGTGGTGGAAGGTCTGTGATTGAACCCCATGTACAGTAGCAGCTTACATTTCCAACAGGCAATTGAATGGGCCTGTGGAGACAAAGGTGTGGAGTGTTTTCAAGACTGGATCCAGAAAACCAGAGTTTGGATCCAAGGTTGGATCCAGAAAGCCTGAATGGTTTCAAGGCTGGATCCAGAACACCAGAGTGTTTACAAGGTTGGATCCAGAACACCAGAGTGTTTTTTAATGTTGGATCCAGAACACCAGAGTGTTTACAAGGCTGGATCCAGAAAGCCTGAGTGGTTTCAAGGTTGGATCCAGAACACCAGAGTGTTTTCAAGGTTGGATCCAGAACACCAGAGTGTTTACAAGGCTGGATCCAGAACACCAGAGTGTTTTCAAGGTTGGATCCAGAACACCAGAGTGTTTACAAGGCTGGATCCAGAACACCAGACTGTTTTCAAGGTTGGATCCAGAACACCAGACTGTTTTCAAGGTTGGATCCAGAACACCAGAGTGTTTTCAAGGTTGGATCCAGAACACCAGAGTGTTTACAAGGCTGGATCCAGAACACCAGACTGTTTTCAAGGTTGGATCCAGAACACCAGACTGTTTTCAAGGTTGGATCCAGAACACCAGAGTGTTTACAAGGCTGGATCCAGAACACCAGAGTGTTTTCAAGGCTGGATCCAGAACACCAGAGTGTTTTCAAGGTTGGATCCAGAACACCAGAGTGTTTACAAGGCTGGATCCAGAACACCAGAGTGTTTTCAAGGCTGGATCCAGAAAGCCTGAGTGATTTCAAGGCTGGATCCAGAACACCAGAGTGTTTACAAGGCTGGATCCAGAAAGCCTGAGTGATTTCAAGGCTGGATCCAGAACACCAGTGTTTTCAAGGTTGGATCCAGAACACCAGTGTTTTTACTCCTTTTCTTTGTTGACAGTAAGTTGTGATGGTCACTGTAACAATTTTTTATTTACAGCCTTTTTTAATACAAGCAATGCCACAAAAGGCTTCAAATATGCTCATAGATTTTGTATTTTTTGCTAAATGCATGTATACATATTTTTCTGTAACTAAATGTCCTGGATGCTGTGTTCTTCATTTTGTTGTGTTTTGTCTAATAATTGCTCTATGGTGTTTATATATTGATTTACTATGATTATGATCTGAAAGAATTGTTTGATTTTAAACGCAGATCATTAATTTTGGTGCGAGTGTTTAATTTTGCAAGGAGAAAAGGATTGAGAAATTGAGTTTGAAGATTTGGTTTTGTGTTTACAGTTTTGAGAACTGTTTCAAGAAATGTGTCAGTAATCGAGAAAAACTGCAATCAAGGACTGTTTTTATATCAAAGGTTTTAGCAAATTGGTGGGATTTTAACCTTCAAAAAAGTTCATACATAGGTGTATAGTTTCATTAAACTTTAAATCAATAACACATGTCGTGGTAAATGTATTATAAAGGCCCGCAAATCTTAAACTGGCAGTGGGCTCTTGTAATGGGTTCCTCATGTTCTACATTACAACAGGCTAATATATCAGGTTCCCCACCCAGATACCTGAAAAAACACGGGGAGAACGTCAAATTTTAGTGTTCTTCAGAAGCATCCATATGACATGAGCCATGCACACCGGCCCGACACACAATGAGGTCCTGGGGGGTGTGGGCGTGGGCCAGTTTCCCGGTGTGCAGGGGGAATATCCAGCAGGCTGTGGTAACTGACTGACCCAGCTGGAGGGTGCAATCTACCTCAGATGACATCAGTGGAGCCTGCAGAGGATCACCAGGGTCTGTCTCACAAGATGTTACATTACATTACCACAAGTCTGGCTTCACTGGAGCCCGCAGACATACACCCAGCCCCAAACCTTACACACACATTCATTTTGCATTGGCCCCTAGCTAAAGGAAATGGAATGACCATAACCAAGAGTATTGAACTGTACATACGTTTTTGATATAACGTATTCGGTCAAAAGAAGAAGGCGGGGGGGGGGCAGCATTCCAGTGTGGTGTATGTGTGTTCCAGTGGTGGTTCCAAAGGCATGTGTCCAGATATGGTGCTGGAGAGAGAGACCACACCCAGGCTCACGGAGGAGGTAGGGGCTGTCTCCTGACCGGCCCACGGCTGAAGACTTGAGAACGGCACGATCTTGTTTTCATTTGGGTCCAGAGAATCGAACTTCCTTACCAGAGCTTATGTAAAAACTGGGTGGAGTAGAAGAAGAACGAAAATGAAATCCAAATGTTGCGCTCCATCATGCATTCCTCGGGTGTTTACACACGGACAAACCCAATGAGCCGTTCTGCATTCATAGGTTCTGCAGGGTTGAACGTGAACTTTGACCGGAAGCTATATCTGTCAAACAAGGAAGCACTACTGTTTGATCTGATGTTTTATATATATTGACTATATTTATATATAGTATACAGTATGGTCGAGTTGGTGCATGAGTATGTGCAAATCGTTATTTCCATGTTCTTTTCACCCTCTGTGTCCACTTCCTGTCTGAGGTATAACATCCTATCCATGTCCGGTCTTTCTGCTCGACTGTCTGGCTCTGAACTGAAAGGTGGGCGGATGTGGGGATGTGCATGAGTGGTTGTCTGCTCAATATGTGTCTGTGTGTGCATGTGGTGTGTGTGTGTGTGTGTGTGTGTGTGTGTGTGTGTGTGTGTGTGTGTGTGTGTGTGTGTGTGTGTGTGTGTGTGTGTGTGTGTGTGTGTGTGTGTGTGTGTGTGAGAGCATGTGTGAGTGTGTGTGTGTGTGTTTGTGTGTGAGGGCATGTGTGTGTGTGTGTGTGTGTGTGTGTGTGTGTGTGTGTGTGTGTGTGTGTGTGTGTGTGTGAGGGCATGTGAGTGTGTGTGTGTGTGAGGGCATGTGTGTGTGTGTGTGTGTTTGTGTGTGAGGGCATGTGTGTGTGTGTGTGTTTGTGTGTGAGGGCATGTGTGTGTGTGTGTGTGTGTGTTTGTGTGTGAGGGCATGTGTGTGTGTGTGTGTGTCTGTGTGTGTGTGTGAGGGCATGTGTGAGTGTGTGTGTGTGTGTATGTGTGTGTGTGAGGGCATGTGTGTGTGTGTGTGTGTGTGTGTGAGGGCATGTGTGTGTGTGTGTGTGTGTGTGTGAGGGCATGTGTGTGTTTGTGTGTGTGTGTGTGTGAGTGAGAGCATGTGTGAGTGTGTGTGTGGGTGTGAGTGTGTGTGTGTGTGTGTGTGTGCGTGTGCGTGTGCGTGTGTGTGTGTGTGTGTGAGGGCATGAGTACACATAAATCTGAGTTACCTGGTCCAGGCCACCCCAGTGTTGAGGACTACAGTTTATTTTCCCAGAAGCCTCTGGTTTATTTGACCTTATCCGCTCCCTGGTTTCAGGTTGTAAACAGAGACGTCCTCCTCCTAATATCTCTCCTCCTGGTCCACTGGCCCCTTGTGTTACTCCACTCTGCTGTGTAGAGTGAGCTGGTTTGGAGGGAGGTTTCTGAAGCACAAAACGGACAAATAAAAGGCTTGATTTTGACAGATGGGTTGGGGGGCTGTGGGGGTCGGTCATTAATTTCATAAGCAAGTTGACTATGGTCTTGCAAAACTGCTATAGGTCACGTGATTCATCAAGGGGAATGATCTGTCCTGACTGCCAAGGACACCTGTTCCTTATGTCTGTAAAAGACACAACAATCTGGCAAGTTTGACCAGACACCAAAACAAAAAGTTGTTTGCCTCAGAATGTCAGTCCTGGAGAGAAACTTTGTGTTTAAGATGGGAAATACCAGCTTCAGCTGTTACTGCACCATATTGATCCCTCACAGAGCCAGATAATTCCTTGCCAACATGTTTCAGAGATGACCTATTGTTTTCCTTTAAAACCTTTAACAAGATTATTTCAGAGAAACTCTGAAAGCACTGGCCACTGTTGGGAGAAGTTAACTTAATGTTCTCTCCTTATCTGAAGATGGGCATTGATGTACAAGATCGTCATGGTTATTGTTTGATCTGGCAGTATGAGTTGTTTTGCCAGGAGGTTTGGCCTAAGCACTCGTTGAAGTTATAACCAGATTATGATGTATCTTTCCAAAAACAATCAACAAGCAAAACAAGCTTAGATATGAAGAAGTAGGTCTTGATCATTTGAACTGAGGTCACTTTTTTGAAGTGCTGTCCAGGTTTTTCATGGTCTCCCCACGGTCAGCCACTCTGGAACCAGTTAGGGTTCGTTCGACCACTCCTTCCGCATTCAGGAGATGAGGCAAAAATGTTCCTAACAGCCTGGAAAAACATGTCATCTTGTGTGACATCAGTGTGTGCGTCTGCGTTTGTGTGTCTGCACGTGTGTGAGTGTCTGTGTGTTCACTTCCCTGGAGGACCTGGCCCAGTGTAACGCCTGGAAAGAAGTCAGTTGGATGCATTCAGCGTGCATCTGCTGAAAACATCACTGGATCCTCGATGTGTTCAGCTGACATCGACACACGAGGGGATTCCTAATACTGTACATGGCTGCTGCTAGACCTCACTGATACTGCTGTTAAAAGATACACACATACACATACCCACCCCCCCCACACACACACACACACACACACTTGATACCTGTTACAACTCCAAACAACTAGCACTTCAAAAATAATTTAACCCCCAGTCACCTTACTGTAGAGTAGACAGTAAACTAGAGAGAAGAGTAGAGTGAACGTTATCTTGTAATTTAGCCTGCAAGACCGAACGGTGATCAGCTATAGCAGCCTCAGTTGAAAAGTTTAATTAAAACAAATTAACTGGACAATTCGCTGTAAACATGTTCCTAACCTCTATGACTTAAATACACCTCAAGTTTTTCCCTTCTACTAATAATTTCAGGAATTTTGCCTGCTCATATTGCAATAATTGATCAAGAAATCAATGAATTCAGTGAGTTTTCCTGATTCTGCAGAACTTGAACGTTATGAAGTCCCAAACTACGTAATCATCAAAATTGTGGAGATGAATAACTTTGTTTCGAGCATGTGATACTCGTTTAAACCGACCTGGGGCAGGTAACAGGTGTGGGCAATATAAAAATAAAAAAGAGTGGTCCAAAAGTCCAGTCCAAGAAGTTTATTGATGGTTATAGGGTGTCAACAATTTTTGTCCAGACCATTTTTGGAGAGAAAATAGGTCAAATTTGCTTTTTCCTCTTTTTTTGTGTGGTTCCAGTACACATACAGGAAATAAACATGTTTATAGCAAAACGTGTGATTGCAATATTTTTCTGTGAGAACTACTTCATTTTCTGGAAAAAGGGGTGCCAAAAATTTTGGAAATTACTGAATATATATATATATATTTGAGAGAGAACATAGTTTTGTGCTTGCCGTAAGCAAACACAACCCAATGAACAAGCAGGTAAAAACACAGGCAGAGTAAAGTATTCATGAACTGGGTGAACCTTGATCTTTAGTGGTTTTAAATGCAGTCTTATCTGCCGTGAGTCTTGGTAAACTTGAACAACAACATCTGATGTCAGTCACTCCAGTGAGTCGTCCTCTTCTGTCCTGCTTCTCTCATAGAGAGAGAGATTCACCAGCAGAGTTTTGGCATTTCTTTGACAACATCGTTTTTTGTTTTCATTTTATTTTACATCTACCTTTTTTGACACACGACCCTCCTCTTCCCACCTGTAACCGTCGTGGTTTTGGTCTCAGAGATGCCCTGGTCCTCAGTTTGAGCACACCGGTGACACCAGACGCTGCCAAGCCAAAGGTGAGCGGTCATCTTAGACGAAAAAAATCTGATGAAGTCATCAGTTGGGAATGGATGGGCTTGTTAGATTACCAGTGTTTGCAAATTCTTTCCAGCAAGACGGATATGATGTTAGTGATCTAAACCCCCCAGAGGGATTTGGAACAAGTCAAAATTGAATAACCAAGCTAAACAGGGAGCATAGCAGCTGGCCTGGTATCTGAATAACAGCCTCAGGGCGTCTTTCTTCATTGAGATGCTTCACTGTGTAGGAGATGCCTGTAAATGTCACACCAACCTACTGAGCTGTGTGGTCTCCCAGAACATGTGCTGCTACCATGGGGTGATGTTGAGTTTAAGTGGGAGGTTTGAGTATTAAGAGACAGAGGAGTGAAGATGATGATTTGCAATGTATCTCTGTAGTTCAGCCAAAAGCATAACTCTAAATAGCGGAGGGAGGCCTTGTGCCAGAAGTCTTATCAAGCGATTCAAGGATGAGAGTTAGAACATACTAGAGAGAGGAATCAAGTTATCAGAAGGTTTCGAGTTCAAATCCCAGTTGTGCCCGCATGATGTTGTGTCACTTCACCCTACTTGCCTCAGGGGGAATGTCCCTGTACTTGGTGTAAGTCGATGTAATCAGAGACCCCCAGGAAAGAGTGACCAATTATGTGATAAAACGTAAACGTAAACATAACAATGATAAGGAAACACTTTAAAAAGATGTTAATGCACGGACAAAAAGCCTAGTCTAATCCATGAACCAGACTCAATTATTGGAATGTTTTTTTGTCACCTTGAAGACCAATAAACCCTTTGCATTTGTTGAGTTCCAGTGCTATTTTAGGGAATTCCACCAATTTATTGGACTTAGTAGTATCTCAACCTAAAAGAACTTTGAATATTTTCCACCAAGAAGGAAGTTAGTATTTTATGCAGAACGTGGTGACCTTTATATAATTTTACACAACATAAGACTCAAGCCAGGATCTACTAGGGCCGTTGGGTCGCAGCGGCCTTCCAGCGCTTTCCTCATTTCTCAGACTGAACCACACTGCTGAGGCGGTTCCTTGGCATCGGTTGTCAAAGTGTTCGCCACATTTCTTTAACCGTTGCTATGCCACAGAAGCTTCTCCAGCTGGAAGAGTCCCTGGCCAGGGAGCTGGCTTTAGGGGAAGTCCCATGATATGGCTCAGAGACATGGATGACCGATATGGGAAGAAAGAGGTGTATCTACATGGGATCTGTTGGGAAGACACTTCCAGTGTTCTGGAAGGTTCTGGTCTTGGAGAATGTCGATATCCTCTGAAGATCCTTGTTATAATGAGCTTCGGCTGAGAATCTGGTTTGGAGGTCGGATGTTTCCACGGAATGTTTTAAGATTTCAGGTCATTTCTGGTCATCCAGGCTACTTAACAATTATTTTATGTTTGCATCGTAAACTTTCAGTTTCGTGGAACCACTCCACGACACAGGGGGAGACGCTGGTCTTAATTCAGAGTTGGACCATACCCAGAATCCTCTCTGCAGCTGTCTCTGCTTTCACTCTGGAACTGTTTATCTATGTCTAGCAGCCAGAAGACTTGTTATTGCAGCCTTAATAGGACTATCTCTTGACCGGTCCCTAGTTTTCCAAGATGTTTGGGATATCAGACAAAAATGCTGATCCTCGAAACTCCCTCTCACCTCACGGTTCCCATCCCAGGCTTGCAGCCTGGCTGTCAGTGAATCTCTCCCTGGCACAAGTCTCTCCATACGGGTTCAGCTCTGCAGTGCATGCACACGCTGCAGCGATGCTATTGACTCTCACAGACAACATGACTTCAACTCCCTCCCCCTCGCAATGGTGTCATCCGTTTAGCCATCACTGGTATTATTGATGTAACCCTTGGCCCCTTTTTCCCCCAAACCTCCAAACCCAGACGCCCTTCCACCCATGACCCCACCTCACCTTCCATGGACCATGGGGGGGGGGGGTGCTTGACTGGAGACTTGAGCTTGTTAACGAGTCTGAGCCCCGCTAACGATATGTGCCACGATGAAAGAATGTTATTGTTGCAGCCCTGGTCGTTCGGGTCACAAGGTTCTCCACAGCCCCCTGAGGGATATCCTGCAGGGCCCTCCGTCAAGGCGCTTAACCTCAATTAGGGATTTGGCCCTTTGGACTTCTGATCAGGCTGTGACCGGAATGCAAACTGTTGTAGTCCTGCCAGTCCAACTGAAGCTGTCTCATTTCAAACAAGGCTGCGTTCACAGCACGAAACACTCGGGCTGGCGAACCTCTTTGATCTGTTTATTGATTTGTCTGATGACGTTTTCAGGGTTCACACCGTTGACTCCAATGCTAAGTTAAGCAGATTCCCACAGTGTTCCGTTTCCCAGTGGTTTATTGTCTTCTCCCACATCCAGCTGGGCGAGGAAAACAAATTCTGTCTGGGTTGGTGTCAGAAAGGGTTGTTTTAATTTTCTTGAGATAATCCAACCACACCCTTGCATTCCTGCTTGGGGCACCCCAGCTGGGATGGTGGGAATTTCTCACAGGCTTTCTCTCCTCTTCCTCCACCTTCTCCTTCTCTCCCTTCCTCTTCGTCTTTCTAAACTTTCACCCGGCGTTCTGCAGATCAACAAGAAGATCGTTAACCGGTGTGCATTTGTGTTTATGGAGCATTTATGGAGCATGTGTGTGCGCGACGGAAGGAGAGATAATCATTGATTCAACAGGATGGTTGCGCAAAGCACGGTATAGAAATCATGTATGTAGCCTTGAAGTTAACGTGTTTTGGCGTAGAGGAAGTTAGGTCATACATTGAATCAGCTGGTTGCGTTTGTTTTCTGTGCCTTGTTGTTGTACAAGTACTCAGTGCTGTTGTACAGGATCAGCCAACAGTTGGTTTGTGATCGTCTAGTGTGGCCTGGTCTGTGACTCTGCAGTTGACCCTCTGGACTGTGGGTTGGGGACATCTGCCAACTAAATTTCGGGGGTGTGTCTAACGAGGTTTCCCTGTCCTCCACAGCCACCCCTACCTGGGATACTCTGCTCTGCCTCTCCTCATCCATCTTTTAAGAACACCTTGAGGGGGTTTGCTCCAACACACGTGAACAGACAAGCACATGACCACAAACACCCATTTACCATGATCATCCTCTTCATCCAGGGCCGTGTCTTTCACAGGCCCCATCACCCGGCCCAGTTCTGCTTGGTGCACGCTCACGTCTGCGCTGACAGAAGCTCTCCGCACAGTCAAGTGCTCGGTGACAGGAAAGAGCGCAGACTGATTGCGTGCAACTTCCTGGAAGAGCTGCATGGCCTCTCTTCGCAGAGAGAGGTGACTAGCACCTACCTGATAAGAACCTGGTGATGACCTCTCCACAGCCTGGCCTCTATCTCCCTCTTCAACACAACACACCAGCAGGCACTGAGGGCAGCCCAGGACCCACCCCCCCACCACCACCACCCCCATCTCCATACTGACACATTAAATCTCCGGGAAGGATCATTTGAGTTAAATAAATAGGACATTTAAGGGGTTCCCTCTTTCACCCCTGGGGAACCCTGTGCATACCTGCACACCGGGGGAACGTTCCATTAGTGCGCCCCCCACCCCCGACACCCCACCCCCTGGCTCGTTTGACACTGCGGGCCGCAGAGAGAAACGAGGGGGCACGCCACAGGAATGCGTGAATTATTTGGGGGGGGCCGGGGGGGGGGGGGGGGGGGTCAAGTGGGGTGGAGGTTCAGACTGCTTGAGGATGAGAGGGGATACCAAACCCTGCTGACCAAATGTGAACTAGAGGATGTGTTCCAGGGGTCGGAGGGGGTGGTAGAGGCAGGAGGGCGGGGGGGCGGGGAGGGGGGGGGGGAGGGGGTAAACCGGTGGCATTGGTTTGATTGCCGTGAACAATACATCCATACATCTGGCACTCTTAACACTTAATGCTTGATATCAACAGAAAGAGAGATGCAAACATGCAGGAGGACTTAGTGTTCGTGTGTGTTTACTGTATAGTAATTATCCACAGAGTCAGATGGTTCAACGGGTTAAGGTGTTAGCCTTGTGACTGGAAGGTTGTGAGTTCAAATCCCGGCTGTGACTATGTGATGTTGTGTCCTTGGGCAAGGCACTTCACCCTACCTGCCTCAGGGGGAATGTCCCTGTACTTCAAAAAATCGAAGTTGCTTTGGATAAAAGCGTCTGCTAAATTAGGTAGTATGATTATTATTATTATCTTGGTGAGACACTGTAGTTCAGAACTAATATTTGTCTGTGAACTGCCTGAAACATCTTAACATGCAAACTGCCTGGAAGAATGCAAATCTAATCTGACCGGATGTTAAATGACCCGGTCTGACCTGATAATGAGGCAGCGTGTAACAAGGAG
The DNA here is from genome assembly GCA_030340665.1 of Neosalanx taihuensis. Taxonomy (NCBI): domain Eukaryota; kingdom Metazoa; phylum Chordata; class Actinopteri; order Osmeriformes; family Salangidae; genus Neosalanx; species Neosalanx taihuensis. The sequence goes on from CM059305.1 coordinate 2,744,598, forward strand.
ATGGTTTGAAGGCGGGGGGGGGGGGGGGGGGGGGGGGGGGATCACTGACCCAGTGCCCTGAATGCCAGACACCCATTAAAGACACCATAAAACATGCTGCAGAGGTCCAGGCTGGGCCTGCTGTGAATTAGCTGCCTCGCTGCTCCACTTCCAGAGGCTCCAAGTCGGTCCTGGCAGAACAATGGCCGCTGTGTCAGACCCCTTGTCCTGGGTTTTCATTTGTCCCATAATTTGTCCCATAATAAAAATAAATGAGTAGACTCACTGTTTAGAATGAGGATGTGTGCGTGAGTGTATGTGTACCGGTGTGTGTATGGGTGTAAGTACCAGGGGGATGGGGGGTGGGACATGTCCCCCTCCCCAGTATTGGAAAATGCTGTATGTGTTCCCCCCCAAAACGTTCATTTTGAAAATGTAATAAAGATAAGATGTCCAAACCCAGTGTCAAATTTGCCCTTTAGTGTGTGTGTGTGTGTGTGTGTGTGTGTGTGTGTATGTGTGTGCATATGTGTGGGAGTGCCTGTGTGCATTTGTGTGTGGACGGGGGGGGTGCCTGTGTGTGTGTGTCTGTGTGCGTATGTGTGTGTGTCTATGTGCGTTCATGTGTGTGTCTATGTGCGTATGTGTGTGTGTGCGTACATGTGTGTGTGTGCGTACGTGTGTGTCTGTGTGCGTACGTGTGTGTGTGTCTGTGTGCGTACGTGTACGTGTGCATGTGCGTGTGTGTGTGTCTGTGTGCGTACGTGTACGTGTGCATGTGTGTGTGTGTGCATGTGCGTGTGTGTGAGTGTGTGTGTGTGTGTGTGTGTCATTCTTCAATCCGGTGTTTCCGCTTCGGTGAGCAGCACATTCTGGACAATCAGCAAAGCAAGGGTCACTGTGTTAGAGTGGGTTTATACGGTTTATCAGCTTGACTGTGTGTGACAACGCGACTTAAAGATTAGCATGTTTGAGCTCGCTGTGTGTGTGTGTGTGTGAATGCGGGTGCGCGCTCATGTGTGTGTACGTGTGTGTAACAAACCCTAAGTGTACTTCTCCTTTTCTAGTTTGTACTGAATTGATTCAACCACAAGTGCTAAGTCATCCATGTAGAGGAATGCAGTGTTCTCATTGGACAGCTCCGAGCAGAGTGGATACATGCTTTTACAGAGCTCACACAGAGTCAACCAAACCGTTCCAACCGTAACCGCTGATACAAGGTTGGTGGAAACAGCCTTAGGGGACCTAAAGGGGCTAAGATGCTGCTTCCCTTCAATCAATGACAAACAGACAAAATACATTGGGGGACATATTTGGGGGGACTTTAATTTCACAACTAAACAAAATACAAAGGTCTTGATTGTTCCACTGTTAGGTTAATTTGACGAGATATTTCACATGTATCGTTGTTGAGAGGGAGGTATGAGATATTTGAACCACACATTCACTCCATCGTTGGGACAATTCGAAGTATCGTCATTTCATGAAATAATGAATCAGTGAGGATTATTAAACTTCCCATTCTTCAACATGGAACAGCAGTAGGTCTGTACTAACTGGAAGACCGAACTAGAATACTTTGGGTTGAAGTGTAACCCATGCAGGGCATTTCATTCAGCACTAGATGCAAGCCTGATGGATCATGGATGCTGAAGAGGATTTCAGACGTCATAAAAAGCTTTGAGGAACCAATGATTTGTAGGTGGTTTGGAAAACACCCTTTGAACACCTTGCATCACAGACACCATGCTTTCATGACTGGGGGGGGGGGGGGGCTGATCTTTAGGGGGGAGTTCATTGGAGGTGTCCTCTGCTGGGCGTGGTCTAACTGGTCTTTCTCTCTCTTCTGGTGTTTTATCCATGCAAATGCATTTAATAGATGTAAAGATCGAGTTTCCATAGCACAAGCATGGAAAGATAAAAGATATTTTAGAGGAAGTCGTCAGTTCACCCCAGCTGCTCAGGGTCTGGACACGTGCTTGTGGCACTTATCGAGTTTCCTCACCCACGTGAAATATCCGCTATTACGAAAAACATTACGGTAACTTCATCATTATATCCTGGATGATTGTGTCTCATTTACAGACAATAGGTTAGTTACATGCACCGTTTTGTGCTCTCTCTCTCTCTCTCTTTCTCTCTCTCTCTTTTTAAGTCATCTTTGTCAAGGAAATGACAATATCACGATGCAGCTTTTTTGGGTTTGCAAGCTCAATACTATTGCAAACAAGCTTCTCCCGAAACCAGCACACATGGTTAAGATGTAAAACTTTCTAAATGTGGTATTTAGATATGTGTTTCCATTGATCAGGAATGAAAGCTTAAACCGGTATAAATACCTTGGTGTGTGTTTAAGCCGGGTACACCGACACTACAACGGCTCTAAGTCCAAATCAGTCGAAGGTAGGTTATAATGTTTGGTTTGTCACTAATGAATTATTATTATTATTATTGAACAACATGAAGCAAGCGACATTGCTTGAAACTGAAAGATTAAAGCGAAATATGAACGCGATCTTAAATAGCCGAGTAATCAAAACTGCTGCATATTTTTTTCTGTTTATTTCTAAAGTCGTCTTTTTGTGTTCAAAACGTCTTCAGATAGTGCACAGATGGATCTGATGTTATGTCATCCTAAGATCCAGGGTTTCTTGCTTCAGGAAAGGTTACTGTCTTCCATTCATCCTCCAAACACAGTCACATGGATAAACATGGTCATATGACTGGAAGAGGGGAAGGTTTCAGCTGAGACAAGGACATGTGAAAGGAAATCTGGTGGGCCTGTGAGACAGAGAGAAGAGGGGGGCTTTAAACAATGGCTGTGTTTCTTAGAGACCCAGCAACATGAAAGTACTTTCAGAGAGATCTTGTTTTTTAAATAAAAAAAAAAGTGGATCTTTTCCTTTTCACCCAGAGTAGAACTTGGCCTGTGGTGGAATGATAAGGAACACATAGAAACCAGCACCCTGAAGCAGTGCTGTTGATAAGCCAACTGAGCAACTGTCACTTTAAAGTCGGACTTGGAGTAGGACGAGTAAAGCTAGTTCCACCACATGTACCAGCCTCTGAAATGTAAGCCCCTAGTGAACACCATTATTTTTATTGCTCCAGGGTTACCTCATGCTATCTCTCTCTCTCTCCCATTCTCTCTCTCCCCCGCGTGCATTATTCTCTCGTATTCTTTGTGTGTAATAACTTGTCTATATGTCTCTCACTCCTCATTCTAGACAGGAACCTCGTACTTGACTTTTTATTGTATTCTTTTAATACTGTAGTCTGTTGTGTCTTCTTTAATGTATATATTTACCCTGCCATTCTGAGTGCTGTACTAGACCCTGTTGCTGTTGTGGAAAGCAGTTCCCCCCCCCGGTGGACTAATATAAGGATTTTCTTACCTTATCTTATCTCTCCCCTGTCCTCCCCTCTCTCCTCCCCCCTTTCTCACACTCTCTCTCTCTCCCCTTCTCTCTCTCTTTCTCCCTGCAGGGGAGGGTGCTCTCCTCATCCTGGAGAGGTTATGTCCCGCCAGCCTGTGGTGGAGCAGGGGGTCGGGCTGTTGCCTGGGGCCGGGCTGCGGCCGGGGGCCCTGCAGGTGAAGAGCTCCATAGGGCTGGAGGCTGGGGAGGACAGGCTGCTGGAGCGGGGCCAGTGGGCCAGCAAGGCTGAGTTCCTGCTGGCTGTGGCTGGACAGATCATCGGCCTGGGCAACGTGTGGAGGTTCCCTTACCTCTGCTACAAGAACGGAGGAGGTGAGAAGTGTGTGGGCTCTGTGTTCAGGCAGCAGGACAAGACAGTTAGGGTTAATTAAGGTTAGGGTTAGTTAGAATTAGGTTTAATTAAAGTTAGGGTTAGGTTTAATTAAGGTTAGGGTTAGTTAGGGTTAGGGGTAGTTAGGGTTAGTTGGGGGGAGAGTACGTGTGTTGTATGTTCTCCTTTGCAGACTGAATGTGTCCATGTTTGGGTACTGTCTCATTGCGTGTGTGTGTGTCTGTGCGTGTGTGTGTTGCAGGTGTGTTCTTTGTGCCCTACCTGCTCTTCCTCTTCCTGTGTGGTGTTCCTCTCTTCCTGTTGGAGACCTCTCTGGGGCAGTTCACCAGCCTGGGTGGTGTCAGTGCCTGGAGGACTATCTGCCCGCTGTTTGGAGGTACACACACACACACCTCGCTCCAGTCACATCCTGGCCTGGGCCCCAGGCTTGGAGAGCTATCTGCTCTGCATGTTTCTATGTCTAGGAGAACATGTCTGTCATACGTGTCTAAGAGCCTGCCATCCCCATACAGAAGCCCTGGGAGATTAGCCCCACCTGGCCTGCCCCAGCAGGGGTCGAACCCTGGACCTTCCTGCTGGAAGGCAGCAGGTCGGGGCACTGAACACCCTGCCTGCCTGCCTGTCTGCCTGCCTGTCTGCCTGCCTATCTGCCTGCCTGTCTGCCTTTCTGTCTCTCTGCCTGCCTGTCTCTCTGCCTGCCTGTCTGTCTCTGCCTGCCTGCCTGCCTGTCTATCTATCTGCCTGCCTGCCTGCCTCCCTGCCTCTCTGCCTGTCTGTTTCTCTGTCTGCCTGCCTGCCTGCCTACCTGCCTGCCTGCCTGTCTGCCTGTCTGTTTGTCTGCCTGCCTTTCTGCCTGTCTGTTTGTCTGTCTGCCTGTCTCCTTATCTGCTTGTCAGTCTGTCTGTTTGTCTGCCTGCCTGTCTGTCTGCCAGACAGCTGTTACAGCGAGAGCCCAACATCTCCATATGGATCACAGCTGCATCTCACACGCACAAGCACACACACGCACATGCATGCACGCTCACACGACACTCTAGAACCGCTGCAAATATGTTGTTAACCGGAGGGAGGTGTTAGCAGATGGCTGGACATGGCTGCTTCACAACTGTGTGTGTGTGTGTGTGTGTGTGTGTGTGTGTGTGTGTGTGTGTGTGTGTGTGTGTGTGTGTGTGTGTGTGTGTGTGTGTGTGTGTGTGTGTGTGTGTGTGTGTGTGTGTGTGTGTGTGTGTGTGTGTGTGTGTGTGTGTGTGTGTGTGTGTGAGCAGGTCTGGGCTACGCCAGCCAGGTGATGATCCTCCATGGCTGTGTGTACTACATAGTGATCCTGGCCTGGGCTGTGTTCTACCTGATCCACAGTTTCCAAAGCGTTCTTCCCTGGGCTCACTGCAACAACACCTGGAACACAGGTGGGACACCAGGGGCCTTTAATACTGGCCCTCTCTGAACATGGTGCTGTTTACCAAAGGCTCCTCTAACCTCCCCTTCTCTCAGACCCCCTCGTCTCATCTTCTGAATAACTATTCCGCTGTTTGGTTGGTTGGTGGCTCAATTAGTCGTTAAGGTTTAATGTTTTTGTGTGAATTGAGTTATTTCAGCATGATGTGCTGTTGCATGAGTTCTGTGTTGACCTGCTGGTGTGTGTGTGTGTTTTGCTAGATGCCTGTGTGCAGTTTGATGGCCAGAATGTGACGACCAACAGGAACAGTCTGTCAGTCAATGCTACCTCACCTGTTACAGAGTTCTGGGAGTGAGTCACACACACATCCATCCCTGTCATGTTCTTATCACTTGAAGGAGTCTAGTGAGCTGTAATGTGTGTGTATTTTCCTGTGTGTGTGTGTTTTCCTGTATGTGTGTCTGTGTCTGTCCGTGTGTATGCGTGTTTGTTCGTGTGTGTGTGTGTGTGTGTCCGTGTGTGTGTTCGTGTGTGTTCGTGTGTGTGTACATGTCCGTGTTTGTGTGTGTGTGTGTATATGTCCGTTTGTGTGTGTGTGTACATGTCCGTGTGTGTGTGTGTGTGAGTGTGTGTGTACATGTCCGTTTGTGTTCGTGTTTGTGTGTGTGTGTACATGTCCGTGTGTGTGTGTGTGTGTGTGCGCGCGCAGGCGGGAGGTGCTCCAGCTGTCCAGTGGTGTGGATGAAATGGGGCCTGTTAGCTGGAGACTGGCTCTGTGTCTGCTGCTGGTCTGGGTCATCTGTTACTTCTGTGTTTGGAAGGGAGTGAAATCCACCGGCAAGGTTAGCAAGGCACGCACACACACACACACACACACACACAAATACACACACAGGAAAAAACACACATGACACACGCACACACACAAATACACACACAGGAAAAAACACACATGACACACGCACACACATACACACACAAATACACACACAGGAAAAAACACACATGACACACACACATGCACACACATACACACACGAATACACACACAGGAAAAAACACACATGACACACGCACACACACTGGAAAACACATGTACACACACACACAGGAAAACACACATGTACACACGCACACAGAAAAACACATATGTATACACACACAGGAAAACACACATGACATGCACACACACACGGTATTTCTTATCTTTCCACAGACACATACACACATTCACATGCACACACACACACACACTTCCACAAACATACACACAGTATTTCTTATCTTTCCCAGACACACACACATTCACATGCACACACACACACACACTTCCACAAACAATCACACAGTATTCCTTATCTTCCCTACACACACACACAGACACACACACACACTGCGGGGCATGTTTCAGCTGGGTGTGTATGTGGTCTCCAGGTGGTTTACCTCACAGCAACCTTCCCCTATGTGATGCTGGCAGTCCTGCTGGTCCGTGGAATCACTCTGCCTGGCGCCGCCCAGGGCATCATCTACTACCTCAAACCAGACCCCCTCCGCCTGGCCGACCCACAGGTACACCACACCACACCCCTCCAGCCCATCACCAAACACACACCTGGGCAGAGAGAGAGGCAGGACTGAACATGGGCCCTTTTCTTCCTGTCTCTCTCTCTCTCGCTCCCTCTCTCTCTCCCTCACTCACTCACTCACTCACTCACTCTCTCTGCCTTTCTCTCCCTCTCTCTGTCTCTCCCTCTCTCTCTCTCTCTCCCTCTCTCTCCTTCTCTCCCTCCCTCTCCCTCCCTCCCCCTCTCTCCCTCTCTCTATCTCTCTCTCCTTCTCCCTCTCCGTCTCTGTCTCTCTGTTCTCCCTCCCTCTCTCTCCCTCTCTCCCTCTCTCACTCTCTCTGTCTCTCTCTCTCCCTCACTCCCTCTCTCACTCTCCCTCTCTCTCTCACTCTCCCTCCTTGTCTTCTTCAGGTGTGGATGGATGCTGGAACTCAGGTGTTCTTCTCCTATGGTATCTGTCTGGGGAGTCTGACAGCCCTGGGCAGCTACAACAAGTACAACAACGACTGCTACAAGTGAGGCTCATACACACACATGGGAGGGTGACCCACTGTGACCCTTTGTGTTGTGTTGTGTCTGGGAGGGTGACCCTGTGTGTTGTGTCTGGGAGAGTGACCCTGTGTGTTGTGTCTGGGAGGGTGACCCCCTGTGTGTTGTGTCTGGGAGGGTGACCCCCTGTGTGTTGTGTCTGGTAGGGTGACCCTGTGTGTTCTCTCTCCAGGGACTGTTTCATGCTGTGTCTGCTGAACAGCTCCACCAGCTTCTGTTCTGGATTTGCCATTTTCTCTGTGCTGGGCTTCATGGCTCAGGAGCAGGGGGTGGCCATTTCTGAAGTGGCTCAGTCAGGTACTGTGTGTGTGTGTGTGTTTGTCTGTGTGTGTGTGTGTGTGTGTGTGTGTGTGTGTGTGTGTGTGTGTGTGTGTCTGTGTGTCTGTGTGTCTGTGTGTGTGCTGCACTCTAGAGCTGACTGTAAATATGCACGGTCTGACACTGTCTATGTGTGTTTGTGTTTGTCTGTGTGTGTTTGTCCCTGCATGTGTGTTTGTCTCTGCGTGTGTGTGTATCCACAGGTCCTGGTCTAGCCTTCATTGTGTATCCCCGGGCGGTGGCCATGATGCCTGTGCCACAGCTGTGGGCTGTGTGTTTCTTCCTCATGATCATCATGCTGGGTCTGGACACCCAGGTGAAACACACACACACACAATTGTACCGTTACACACTGCAGCTAATACTCACACACTCCCAAGCTGTAAGCTCCATGACAGCTCCAGTGTTTCTCCTGTGTGTAGTTTGTGAGCCTCGAGGCCCTGATGACCTCTGTGAGTGACCTCTACCCCCTGGTGGTGAGGAGGGGGCGGCGGAGAGAGCTGCTGCTGCTGCTGGTTTGTGGGGTCTGCTTCCTGGTGGGACTGATCATGGTCACCCCGGTGAGTGTGTCTGACCGGCTGACTGCTTGTCTGGCTGGCTGCTTGTCTGGCTACTAGTCTGGCTGCTTGTCTGGCTGGCTGCTTGTCTGTCTGGCTAGCTGGCTGGCTGCTTGTCTTGCTGGCTGCTTGTCTGGCTGGCTGCTTGTCTGGCTAGCTGCTTGTCTTGCTGGCTGGCTGGCTGGCTGCTTGTCTGTCTGGCAGCTTGTCTGGCTGGCTGGCTGGCTGCTTGTCTGTCTGGCTGGCTGCTTGTCTGGCTGTCTGGCTGACTCCTTGTCTGACTGGCTGCTTGTCTGGCCAGTTGTCAGTGTGTGTGTGATGGTGCAGGGTCCTGATCCATGTCTCTCTGCAGGGGGGGCTCTATGTGTTCCAGATCTATGACCACTTCTCCTGCAGTGGAGCCAGTCTGCTGCTCCTCTCCGTCTTCCAATCTCTGGCCATAGGCTGGGTGTACGGTAAGTCCTGCTAGCATGCACACACCCTCACACACACACACACACATTCACACACACACACACATACTCACACACACACACACACACACACACACACACACACATACTCACACACACACACACATTCACACACACATACTCACACACACACACACACACACACTCACACACACATACTCACACACACACACCCTCACACACATACACCCACACACACACACACACACACACACACACACACACACACACACACACACACACACACACACACACACACCCAGCATGGATATCCCCACTGCTCCTTCCCCCCCCAGCACCTACATTCCTATCACAGTCGGTTTATTAATCTGACTGTAGCTACCGCTGTTCAGCAGTGTGAGATGAATGTGGAGGAGACAGAGGCAGCCCATTAACAGGGCCCCCTTCCTCCCGCTCAGACCCTAAATCTGCCCACTGCCGCGTCGCCACTCAGTCTCCGCCAGGGGCCCCAGGAGAGCCTGCGTCGCTCCAGCCGCCCAGCGCCTAGCCTCCTGCTAGTTAGCTAACGCTAACTCCCATGCACATCCCCATAGAGAGATCAGTGTTAATGCTGAGGGCCTGCTGTGGTACAGTGCTGACGCTCACATTAAGAGGAGTTCTGAGAGGAATGTTTTCAGTCCAGGTCTTTATCTTGCCAGGCTGATAGAGGGCAGCTCGTTCTAGTAGCATCGAACCAGTTATGATGTGTGATATGATGTGTCAGATAAGACGAGCATTAAAGCTCTGTGAGGAAGATGATCTTGAACTGAATCTGCACTCAGCTGGAATCTTAAGTATGCGTGGGTGTGGTTGTGTGTGTGGGTGTGTGTATGTGCTATGTGTGTACAGTATGCTACTTATGTGTGTGTGAGAAAAGTGTGTGTGTTTAAGTGTCCAAAAAGTGCAGGGGGCGTGTGTGTGTATGCTCGTTACTGTGGGTGTGTGTGTGTGTTTGTGAGAAAGGGAACAAAAGTGTGTGTGTTCCCAGGGAGCGATAAGGAAACCGGTCTGAAAAAGACCCAGAGATCTCCTGTGGTGAGCAGTAGGGCTGTGGAGGTCTCTTTACAGCAGCCCTCTGCTCTCTCTTTACAGCAGCTCTCTGCTCTCTCTCTTTACAGCAGCCCTCTGCTCTCTCTCTTTACAGCAGCCCTCTGCTCTCTCTCTCTCTTTACAGCAGCCCTCTGCTCTCTCTCTCTTTACAGCAGCTCTCTGCTCTCTCTCTCTTTACAGCAGCCCTCTGCTCTCTCTCTTTACAGCAGCCCTCTGCTCTCTCTCTCTCTTTACAGCAGCCCTCTGCTCTCTCTCTCTTTACAGCAGCTCTCTGCTCTCTCTCTCTCTTTACAGCAGCCCTCTGCTCTCTCTCTCTTTACAGCAGCTCTCTGCTCTCTCTCTCTTTACAGCAGCCCTCTGCTCTCTCTCTCTCTTTACAGCAGCCCTCTGCTCTCTCTCTCTCTTTACAGCAGCCCTCTGCTCTCTCTCTCTTTACAGCAGCTCTCTGCTCTCTCTCTCTCTTTACAGCAGCCCTCTGCTCTCTCTCTCTTTACAGCAGCTCTCTGCTCTCTCTCTCTTTACAGCAGCCCTCTGCTCTCTCTCTCTCTTTACAGCAGCCCTCTGCTCTCTCTCTCTCTTAACAGCAGCCCTCTGCTCTCTCTCTCTTTACAGCAGCTCTCTGCTCTCTCTCTCTTTACAGCAGCTCTCTGCTCTCTCTCTCTTTACAGCAGCCCTCTGCTCTCTCTCTTTACAGCAGCCCTCTGCTCTCTCTCTCTCTTTACAGCAGCTCTCTGCTCTCTCTTTACAGCAGCCCTCTGCTCTCTCTCTCTCTTTACAGCAGCCCTCTGCTCTCTCTCTCTCTCTTTACAGCAGCCCTCTGCTCTCTCTCTTTACAGCAGCCCTCTGCTCTCTCTCTTTACAGCAGCCCTCTGCTCTCTCTCTTTACAGCAGCTCTCTGCTCTCTCTCTCTTTACAGCAGCCCTCTGCTCTCTCTCTTTACAGCAGCTCTCTGCTCTCTCTCTCTCTTTACAGCAGCCCTCTGCTCTCTCTCTCTTTACAGCAGCCCTCTGCTCTCTCTCTTTACAGCAGCCCTCTGCTCTCTCTCTCTCTTTACAGCAGCCCTCTGCTCTCTCTCTCTTTACAGCAGCCCTCTGCTCTCTCTCTTTACAGCAGCCCTCTGCTCTCTCTCTCTCTTTACAGCAGCTCTCTGCTCTCTCTTTACAGCAGCCATCTGCTCTCTCTCTCTCTTTACAGCAGCCCTCTGCTCTCTCTCTCTTTACAGCAGCCCTCTGCTCTCTCTCTTTACAGCAGCCCTCTGCTCTCTCTCTCTCTTTACAGCAGCCCTCTACTCTCTCTCTTTACAGCAGCCCTCTGCTCTCTCTCTTTACAGCAGCCCTCTGCTCTCTCTCTTTACAGCAGCTCTCTGCTCTCTCTCCGCCCTGTTAAGATTGTGGGATCGTGAGCTGGTCTCCTAGACAGCAGCCGTGTTTTGGTCTCTCCCTATTGTGGTCTTCAAAACAAGGCTCACATTCTAGCAATTATTCCTGTTGCCTCAATGGTTACGACTGCGACACTCGGCCACACTAAGGCGCTTGTTTGGGGTCCTGACCGAACTTCAGAACTGAACCTAACCTACTGAACCACAACCCCTCTTCTCATCAGGGCCCGACCGCTTCAACGACAACATCGAGCACATGATCGGTTACCGACCCTTGCCTGCCTTCAAGCTGTGTTGGCGGTATCTGACCCCTGCTGTGTGCACAGTGAGTGACCTTTGACCTCCCCTTCCTGAGCAGACCGAGGTGATGCCCCCTGCTGTGACCCACCGCCTCACTTCAGTGGAGGGCTGTTTACCTCCTAGTCACTTGACAGCTTGGTAAAAGATTAGGTATTCCTGGTAGAGGGAGAGCAGCCTGGACCCACTGATGTGTTGGTTGGACTTGCTGTCAACACCCCCCGTCTCTCCCTCAGTCTCACTCACGCATCTCCCTCTCTTTTTTTTTGCTCTTGTTTTTCTCTCTTGCTTCTTTACTTGTTTTCCTCCACCGTCTCTCTCTCTCTGTCTCTCTCTTTCCCTATCTCTCTCTATACCTCTCTCCATCCCTCTCTCCCCTTCTCTCCATCTCTCTCCCCCTTTCTCCCTCCCTCTCTCCCCATCTCTCCGTCTCTCTCTCTGTCTCTCTCTTTCCCTATCTCTCTCTATACCTCTCTCCATCCCTCTCTCCCCTTCTCTCCATCTCTCTCCCCCTTTCTCCCTCCCTCTCTCCCCATCTCTCCGTCTCTCTCTCTGTCTCTCTCTTTCCCTATCTCTCCCTATACCTCTTTCACTGCCTCTCTCCCTATCTCTCTCTCTCCTGCTGCCTCTAGGGGACGTTTGTATTCTCCCTGGTGTGCTGGTCTCCCCTCACCCTGGGTAAGGGTCTGGCCGCCCCCGGCTGGGCCACAGGTCTGGGCTGGCTCCTCACCTTCTCCTCCGTGTCCCTGTTGCCCCTGTGGACTCTCTACGCCCTGGCCACCACCCCTGGTACCCTGGCTCAGGTCAGTGTAGATCAGGGTGTTCAACCCTGTCCTGAAGGTTTGAGATGTTTCCCTGTTCCAGCTCCCACACCAGTCAGGACCAGGATTGGACACTCCTACTACAGATTCATAAGCGCTCTGATTGGTGTGAACTGGTTTACCTCGATTCCTTTGCATGGTCAGGGTAACAGAATGTTTCCTAGACAGCTATTATCCTAATGTGAGTGCTTAGCCGTACCTCCAGTGAGCAGATGCTGTCCCTCAGGTGCTTAAACCCTAAACCTGATCTCTCTCTCTGGACCTCCAGCGCTTCAAGCACCTGTGCCAGCCTGCTGCAAACTCCCCCCTGGCCCACAGGGACCTCCCCTTCCCCTTTGACCCCAGCATAGCTCTCACCACACACAAACCCAAGGAGCCAATCCCAGATGTCATCTAGACACCATCAGCGTTCCTCCTGGCCGGGGGGGGGATTGGACAACGATCCAGTCACCTGGCTGCCACCCACCAATCGGATGGGAGCGCTGGATCAGCGTCGAGGGGTTGTTCAGGGCTTGTTTTCAGGGAGATCTCAGGGTACTGCAATCCCTGGATGGAGATCTGGACTGTGATGGTCTTAACACAAACTCTCTGGCACTGAATACCTGAACCGGTCTATGCTAACTGTAGTTCTGAAGGATTTAGGAGTCCTAAATGAAAGGGGGGGGGGGGGGACAAGCAGGACAGTGCTATCAGCACACAGTACGTTTTAATGTGCTTTTCTAACCCCAAATGTGTGTTTTTCTACATGTCAGTGGCACTGAACTTGGGACAGTGAGATTAGTTTGCGCTCTTGTTTTATGGATTGTTTTAATCAATACTAGAAGAGCAACAAGATAATTTAATTAGTAGACTAGAATAGTATCGAATCAAAGTGAATACATCATTGCCATCATGCTGTACATGCCAGACTCTTATGCGAGGATTCCCATGCATATTCATAAGGTGCGTCATGAACAGGCTAATGACAAGGGACTGCGGTCCTGTCTGTTTACAAAGCGTGATGGCTTGTCAAGATTTGAACATGTTCCTTTTTCATAAACGTTTCTACAAGTTTGCGTTTGAGCATTTCCATATCATATACAGTTTGTGCGAGTCTATGAGTGTGTGTGTGTGTGTGTGTGTGTGTACACCCCCACAGAGAGCGTAATCGCAGTGCCGTTGGTAGGTAACCTTTGACCCATGGGAACAGACACTGGTCTGGGCTTGCTTGTCTCTGGGTACCATAGCAACCAGTGGTAAGGATGTGCTAGCAACCCTAAAAAAAAACACGAGGCAGAGATGGGAGGAGAGGGAACTCGTTCAGCAAAAGATGTTTCGCCAACCATGCCATGCATCCCATAAACAAATGTTAGCGTCCTCCATATTGTTTCCCTGGTATCATCTACAGATTGGTTCTCATCCCTGAGGGGATCAGTGGTTCATTATGCATGAGAGGGAGAGAGACAATCAAGAGGGCGAGAGACAGTCGAGAGAGGGAGAGCGAGGGGAGAGAGACAGTCAAGAGAGGGGAGAGAGATGGGAGAGAGGGGAGAGAGATGGAGAGACAATCAAGAGGGCGAGAGACAGTCGAGAGGGGAGAGAGAGGGAGAGAGACAGTCGAGAGGGGAGAGAGAGGGAGAGAGACAGTCGAGAGGGGAGAGAGTGAGTAAAAGAGTTAGTCATGGAGCTGAAGAGAGTGCTGGGGGAAACACTGACACCACCACTTAGCCAACTGCTTATGTAAAAAGCTCCAGTGTCAATGAGCAGTATTGGCTTCCCTAGGCCAGCCAGCCAGCCAGGATCTGGGCAGGGTGAGAAGCACGTGGCCTAGCACACGCATCATGCTTACTATGGGACAGCACGTGGGATCTTCCTCTGTGCGACTGTGCATAGCTGTGTGTGTGTGTGTGTGTGTGTGTGTGTTTGCTGAGGGGGTGGTGGTTTATACCCATATGGTTCTCTGGCATACTCTGTTTCAGATGATCAGGATTATAGATGATCCAATGGGTGTGTGTGTTTGTGTGTGTGTGTTAGAGCCGGAGGAAAACGTTGGCGGATATGTGCCGGAGTGTCAGTGAGAGTGTGTGAGTCTGAGTGGGTATGTGAGTGACTGCGATTGTGTATCTGAGTGTGAGTTTGTGTCTGAGTGAGTGTGTGCTCGTGTTCATGCGTGCCTGTTTGTGCGTATTTTCTAAATCCCGCCTCCATCCTATTGCGCTTGATCCTGCATCTTCAATCTGTGCTACTTCTGTGTATTACTGAGCTAACGTCTAGCAGACAGTGAAGAGAGATTTCTGCTTCTCTTATACAGCCTAGTATTCTCTCTGAGGCCTCTGTCTTTCTATCTAAGTTTCATCATGAATTTCCTGTTTTTTTTTTAAGCAGAAAAAAGCACATAACCTCTTTACTATTATCCTCCTGTACTCACACACACACACACCCTCAAACACACACACCCTCACACACACACGGTCAAGTGTCTCCTGACTGCTTCCACCATGGTGGCTCCGGTCATCCAGTCCCCAGCCCTTCCCCTCGGGCTGAACCCAACACCGGCATCTCTCCACAGCCTGGGTACCTGGAGCCTCTCACATCACTCTGTCCTGAACACACACTCTGCAGACCAGGGTCATCTATAGCACCCCCCCCACACACACACACACACACACACACACACACCACCGCCTCCAAAACACACATCCTGTGCGTCCGTGCACACACAGGTACTGTAAATTTCACATGCTGCTCACATGAGGCGGAGTGTATCGCCGGAACATACTGTATGTGGACTGAGCAGGCCACAGTGGAGGAGTTTCTCTGTGAGTTAAGGACTGACGGTTTGGTGAGAGGAAGGAGAGCAGGGGGGGGAGGGAGGCGGTTGGGTGGAGGGGGGTGGGGGGTTACAGGTCCTTACCTCTTGCGTAACCCTGGTTGTTTTGGACATCCCTTAGCCTGGTCACCGGATACGCTACCCAGGGGTTTAGCTCAACGAGTGAGCGTCCCACTCACCTGCCCTCACACAAGCTTTGTTTTCCGACAAACAAGGTGACGAGGGAGGGGGGGAGGGAGGCTTGAGTCGCCCTGCAAACGACCACAGAGCTGGATTCGTCTGTGGGTGAGGTGGACGCACACCCACTCTGCCTCCACATGTTGTGTGTGTTTGGAGATCGTAGCTGCGGAGGTACCACTTGTCACTGCGCCCGTCACTGACTCAGTTGATGGGACCCAGGAGGGTGTTCACGGCGGTGAGTCAGCGTCAGCCAACAAACCCAGTGTGCAGACAAATTGATTTATCTATGAAACACCAGATGGCACGACAGCTGAGGGGGGTGGGGGAAGGATGGAGGGGGGTTCAGCTTGGCATGGCTGCTCCCTCCCTCGAAAACACCAGAGGAACTTTTCCTTGCACTCCTTTCCATGAAAACCCAACTTAATGGAAGAAGTGGCAGCAGCCCTTCAGTCTTGTTACTGTCCTTCATCTTTTGTAGAGGCTGAACCTGCAGTCCTGAGCTGGATCCCTGAGCTGGAGCCCTGAGCCTGGGAGCCCTGAGCCTGGAGCCCTGAGCTGGAGCCCTGAGCCTGGAGCCCTGAGCTGGAGCCCTGAGCTGGAGCCCTGAGCTGGAGCCCTGAGCCTGGAGCCCTGAGCCTGCAGCCCTGAGCTGGAGCCCTGAGCCTGGAGCCCTGAGCCTGCAGCCCTCAGCTGGAGCCCTGAGCTGGAGCCCTGAGCTGAGCCCTGAGCCTGCAGCCTGAGAGCCTGCAGCCCTGAGCTGGAGCCCTGAGCTGGAGCCCTGAGCTGGAGCCCTGAGCCTGGAGCCCTGAACCTGCAGCCCTCAGCTGGAGCCCTGAGCTGGAGCCCTGAGCTGGAGCCCTGAGCCTGGAGCCCTGAGCCTGCAGCCCTGAGCTGGAGCCCTGAGCCTGGAGCCCTGAGCCTGCAGCCCTGAGCTGGAGCCCTGAGCCTGCAGCCCTGAGCCTGGAGCCCTGAGCCTGCAGCCCTGAGCTGGAGCCCTGAGCCTGCAGCCCTGAGCTGGATCCCTCAACCTGCAGCCCTCAGCTGGAGCCCTGAGCTGGAGCCCTGAGCCTGCAGCCCTCAGCTGGATCCCTCAGCCTGCAGCCCTAAACTGGAGCCCTCAGCCACACCTCCATCAGAGCACTCCTCTACCTTTGCTGTAACAGCCTCACTGTGTGACACTCCCTTTCTCTTTCCCCAGCACAAGCACGCACACTCAGTCAAGAAACTGTCAGCTCTATTCTGGAAAATATATAAATTATCCATTTTCTACACAATTGTAGAACTCTGCAGACAGAGACTTTCTGGGCACTTTATAGTTTGGTCTTAAATAATTCAATCCGACTCCTATCCAACTTCAAACGTCACGTGTTTAATAGAACAGTTGGTTAAATTGTTCTTGCTGAAGCTATGGAACAGCGCCTGTGAGCGCTTGTTGTTGTTGTTGTTGATCATTATGTCACGGTTGAATGACATGACCTGCAACAGTCCCACAGTGAATGCCCAGCTCTGGCACTCACGGTCGGGTTTTCTGTGAACCAAGTAGCCGCGGGGGCTATCGCATGGCACTGGGTATCAATAGAGCCGGACGCTTCCCCCCCCCCCCCCCCCCCCCCCCCCCCCCCCCCCCCACGAGCGTATTTTGATGTCATATAATAATTTTTTTTTAATGCGCCTCCTCTCTCGCGCGCGCATGAGCGCACGCTCACGGGCTGCATGCCCGCGCGGCCGCAGCATCCTCTTCACTTGCTGTTTAAACACAGACGGTCCCAGGAGGCTTTGCAGGATGAAGGAGTGGATGAAGGAGTGGATGAATTGTGCTCTCCTCTCCAGTTACCTCTCCTCTCTGCATCTCGGCGCCGGGACAAGACCATGGACTTCAGATGAGTGGGCGAGGAGATTAGGAAACCTAATCTGTTCACTTGACTTATTGGCTTTGATTTCGGCAGACACGAGACCGCAATGTAAGGGAAAAAGAGAGTTAGACCGAGAGAGGGAGAGCGAGGGGGGGGGAGAGGGAGAGAGACAGAGAGAGGGGGGAGCGAGGGAGAGGGAGAGAGAGTTAGACAGAGAGAGGGAGAGAGAGAGAGGGAGAGCAGGGGGTGGAGTGGCGAGTGAGCGCAAAGGGGCCGGACTTTTTCCTCTCTGGTATTATTAAGAGGAAACTTTGTGTTTTGTTCTCCAAGTTCAGCTCAGTCTTCCACCCTATGGTTCTCATGTCTGCAATTCTCGCTCTTGTATTTTCTCTCCCATTATTTTCCAGTGGGTTTTAAGACTTTGCTGTCGGGACGATGCGCTGTCAAACAGGACCTGTTCTCCAAGTTTTCACAAGTGGCTCAACCTTCCCATCGGTCATTTGAGTCGGAATATAAATGCTTCACGGTGCAGGAGCGGTGCTGGGTTAAAGATGACCCGCTTCTCTTGTGCTTTCCCCGGGGTCGTGATGGGGCTGCGGGTTCTTCTGCTGTGTGTTCTGGAGTTGAACTCAGTCTGTGCCGCGGGTCTCTCGTCCTTTGGAGCTGCCGGTCCACCTGCGAACGACTCGCTCCTCACACCTGCCCGGCGGAAAGAGGGCGCAGTGCGGACCGTGGACCGGATTTACCACGGAGGCGGGAAAGTGGGTTACCTGGTCTACTTGGACGGGAGAAGATTTCAACTGGACATGGAGAGGGACGAGTCCGTCTTATCGCGTCACTTTAACCCCAAATATGTCGTGATGGCACTGATGGGGGGCGGCGAGGCTTCTCACGCGCCTCTGCACCGGGA
>CM059305.1:2767500-2807500 GCA_030340665.1 Neosalanx taihuensis
AAGAGAGAGTTCACGTCAAACCGCAGAGGTTCCCTCCCAAAGGAGAATGTGGAGAGTGTGTGTGTGTATGAGTGTGTGTTTGTGTGTGTGTGGTGTGTGTGGTGTGTGTGTGTGTGTGGTGTGTGTGTGCGTATACATGTATGAGTTTGTGATTGACACAAGACTTTACGCTGAGTGGCAGCATGTTTTTCTAACTCATTGAAAGGGTTTTCCTATGTTTGACCCAAACTAAGACACACAGACACACACACACACACACAGACACGCACACACATACACACAGGCACACACACACACAGACACACACACACATACACAGACACACACAGACACACACATGCACATACAGACACACATGCACATACAGACACACACACACACACACACACAGACACTCACACAAACACACACACAGACACACACACACAGGCACACACACACACACAGCCACACACACACACAGACACACACACACACACACAAAGCCACAGACACACACACACAAACACACCTCGTCTTCTGACCTACATAGTTCGCCACCTGTTCCCATGTTGTTTCTCCCAATATTTCTAGACCTCCCTGTTCCCTTCATTCTTTCCTCCACTCCTTTCATTTCCTCCATCTCTCCCCCGGTGTCTGATTCCATAACTTATTTCTCTTTCCTTCTCCCTCCGTCCTGCCATCCCTTCATCTCTCCGTCCCTCCCATCCTCTCTGGCTCCCCCTTACATACATCTGTGAAAGGTCCCAGAATGAAAACAACTCTGACCAGCTGAGTGAGAGACAGAGAGAGGAAGAGAGAGGGTGAGAGAGGGAGAGAGAGGAAGAGAGTGAGAAGAAGAGAGGGAGAGAGAGGAAGAGAGAGGGAGAGAGAGGAAGAGTGAGAAGAAGAGAGGGAGAGAGAGGAAGAGTGGGGAGAGGAAAAATGGGAGGAAGAGAGGAGAGAAGAAGAGAGAGGGAGAGAGCGGAAGACAGAGGGAGAGAGAGGGAAAAAGGAGGAGCGAGGATGGGGGAGAGAGGGAGAAAAGGGAAGAGAGAGAGAGAGAGAGAAGGAAAAACAGAGAGGGAGAGAAAGAAGGAGAGAGAGCGAGAGAGACAGAGAGATTCCGACCGCACGCTGACCAACATCTCTGAAAAAGTGAGAGGTGCAGGAATAGAGATAGACAAAAGGGGAAAAGAAAGAGCCAGATAATGCTACAGAGTAGAACACCCAGCCAGCCATGTGTGGTTTGGGAAAGGAGGCCAAATGCTGGAAGCCGTTTCACTGCATCACTGGCACAAACATTAACTAGCAGAGCTCTACAATACACCCAGCCAAAAGTCAGTTTTCAGTTCAGTATTTGCCTTTCTCTTTGTGTTGATGGTGTCTGCCCCACACTAACTGCTCTGCACAGTTTCCTGTCCTCTGCTGTCTAGTGTGTGAGAGGTTTCCCTCCTGTTGTGTCATGGGGCCGGAACAGAGTCGGGTTTGTTACTAAAGTCTTCCGGACTGGGACGAGTGACCACACACACCATAGAGACTCACAGAGACTCACACACATTCCAGAGACACACACACATCCCAGAGAGACACCACACACACCCCAGAGACTCACACCCCCCCTGCCCCCAGAGACACACACACACACCCAGAGAGACTCACACACACACCAGAGACACGCAAACACACACCCAGAGAGACTCACACACACATCAGAGACACACAAACACACACCCAGACAGACTCACACACACACCCCAGAGACACACACACACCCCAGAGACTCACACACACACACACACCAGAGACACACACACCCAGAGAGACTCACACACACATCAGAGACACACAAACACACACCCAGAGAGACTCACACACACACCCCAGAGACACACACACACCCCAGAGACTCACACACACACCCCAGAGACTCACACACACACCAGAGACACACACACACCCAGAGAGACTCACACACACACCAGAGACACACACACACACCCAGAGAGACTCACACACACACCCCAGAGACACACACACACACCCCAGAGACTCACACACACACACACACACACACACCAGAGACACACACACACACCCAGAGAGACTCACACACCCCAGAGACTCACACACACACCAGAGACACACACACACCCAGAGAGACTCACACACACCCCAGAGACTCACACACACACCAGAGAGACACACACACACCCCAGAGACTCACACACACACCAGAGACACACACACACACCCAGAGAGACACACGCACACACACCCCAGCAGGCCTGTCAGCACCACTTAACATGAGGATTCATCCTGTCCCCAGGGTGTGTGTGTGTGTTCGAGACCAAATGTGCATATGTGTTTGTGTGTGTGTGAGTGTATGTGTGTGTGTGTGTTTCCGCAGAGACACAGCCGGTGATTGACTGATTGATTCCTGTGTGGAGCTGGCCAGTAAGGGCCAGTTAGGGCCTCCAGGGGCCCATGTGTATGGATCTGTGTGGGAGTTGGCGCTATGGATCAATAACCCTGACAAAAGGGGGGAGGGGAGAGAGACAGAGAGAGATGGAGAGAGAGAAAATGAGAAAGAGAGAAAGCATATTCCAGGAAAGGAGAGAAGAAGACATTTGAGAATGCCAAAGAATGCAACGCGTGTATGTGTGTGTGTGTGCGTATGTGTGCCTCGCCAAGTAACTCATATTTGAATGCATCTCCGCAGGATCTTTGTGGGCATCACTCGTGTGACACGCTGGGCATGGCTGATGTTGGCACCATCTGCTCGCCAGAGAGGAGCTGTGCTGTCATCGAGGATGACGGCCTTCACGCCGCCTTCACCGTGGCACACGAGATCGGTGGGCACACATCACACACATCGCTCACACACACACAATGCACGCATGCAGGCAAGCGTATATACTCTACATCAGGGGTGGGCAATTCTGGTCCTCGAGAGCCGCTGTCCTGAAGGTTTTAGATGTTTCCCTGCTCCGGCACACCTGATTCTAAAGAACGGGTTGTTACCAAGCTCTGTGGAAGCCTGATAATGACCCATACATTAGAATCAGGTGTGCTGGAGCTGGGAAACATCTAAAACCTTCAGGACAGCGGCTCGAGGACTGGAATTGCCCACCCCTGCTCCACAATATATAGATTTAAAACACCACACATCCTTTCTCCGTCTCCTTGTCAAACACACGCCTTCACACCCCTGTCCCCTCCCCCCCCCAGGTCACCTGCTGGGCCTCTCCCATGACGACTCCAAGTTCTGCGAGGAGCGTTTCGGCGCCAGCGGAGACAAGCGCCTCATGTCGTCCATCTTGACGTCCATCGACGCGTCCAAGCCGTGGAGTCGCTGCACCTCCTCCACCATCACCGACTTCTTCGACGACGGCAACGGTAAGGCAGGGAAGAGAGAGAGAGAGAGAAGGACAGGGTGCAGGGGGGAGGGGAGAGAGAGAGAGAGAGAAGGACAGGGTGCAGGGGGGAGGGAAGAGAGAGAGAGAGAGAGAGAAGGACAGGGTGCAGGGGGGAGGGAAGAGAGAGCGATAGAAGGACAGGGTGCAGGGGGGAGGGAAGAGAGAGAGCGATAGAAGGACAGGGTGCAGGGGGGAGGGAAGAGAGAGCGATATAGAAGGACAGGGTGCAGGGGGGAGGGAAAAGAGAGAGCGATAGAAGGACAGGGTGCAGGGGGGAGGGAAGAGAGAGAGCGATAGAAGGACAGGGTGCAGGGGGGGAGGGAAGAGAGAGAGCGATAGAAGGACAGGGTGCAGGGGGGAGGGAAGAGAGAGAGCGATAGAAGGACAGGGTGCAGGGGGGAGGGAAAAGAGAGAGCGATAGAAGGACAGGGTGCAGGGGGGAGGGAAGAGAGAGAGAGATAGAGATAGAAGGACAGGTGCAGGGGGGAGGGGCAGAGGAGGGATGGTTTGGATGGTGGGGGGGGGGGGGGGGGGGGGAGGTGTTGAGTGATTTGTTCTTTCAACAAGTTTCAACGAGACCTTATTAAGTTATCTGTGACTGTTTGCATCATGGCTGTTGCTTCATCCGCTGAATGCTGGCCTGATTTCATAGCTTTGGCAGCGGTCCATTCTGGCTGTCAGTGTTGTGTCTCTGTCACCTAAGTGACAGACTGTGAGTTCTGCTGGGCTGACAGAGCGTGATAAATCGCTTTACCAGACATCAGGGTAAACAATGTACTGTCCTGTGAATAAAACTGGTCCTTTCATCGGTCTTCTGTCTTCATCTTTCCATCAACCCTCCTTTTCTTTCTCTATCTGTCGCTCTCTCTCTCTCAATCCTCTGAATATTCCGCACATCCATTCTCTCTCTCTCTCTTTTTCTCTGTCTCTGCCTCTCTGTCTCCCTCTCTGTCTTTCTCACTCTCTCTCTCTCTCTCTCTCTCTCTCTCTCTCTCTCTCTGTCTCTCTTTCTCTCTCTCTCTTTCTTTCTTTCTCTTTCTCACTCTGCCTCTCTCTCTCTCTCTCTCTCTGTCTTTCTCTCTCTGTCTCTCTCTCTGTCTCCCTCTCTGTCTTTCTCTCTCTGTCTCTCTCTCTGTCTTTCTCTCTCTGTCTCTCTCTCTGTCTCTCTCTCTGTCTCTCTCTCTGTCTCTCTCTCTGTCTCTCTCTTTCTCTCTCTGCCTCTCTGTCTCTCTCTCTCTGTCTCTCTTTCTTTCTTTCTCACTCTGCCTCTCTCTCTCTCTCTCTCTCTCTCTCTCTCTCTCTCTCTCTCTCTCTTTCTGCCGTTTCCTCCTCCATAGCTGAGTGCCTGCTGGACTCTCCTCGTCAGCCCCTGCTGGGCCCAGAGGAGCTCCCAGGGCAGAGCTACGACGCCGTGCGCCAGTGTCGCCTGGCCTTTGGGCCGGAGTACACCGTGTGCCCGGGCATGGACGTGTGCGCCCGCCTGTGGTGCGCCGTCATCCGGCAGGGCCAGATGGTGTGTCTGACCAAGAAGCTGCCCGCTGTCGAGGGCACCCCCTGCGGCAAGGGCCGCATCTGCCTTCAGGGCAAGTGCGTGGACAAGACCCGCAAGAAGCACTATTCGGTAAGATCTCAGGAGGTGGAGAGAGAGGGCTGGGGGTGGGGGGGTGGGGGGGTGAGGAGAAGTGGATCGAGATGGTCAAACTGAGGGGTGAGGAAATAAAGGGGTGAACGAGAAAGATTGTTTTCTGTCTAGAAAAGATGGAATAGGTTTTAGTGTGCTGTCCATACCCCTGTAAACCCACATGGTAGAAAAGAAACAGAGAGAGACAGAGAGAGATAATTAATCTCTGGATTTATTTAGTAACATAATCATTAACATCAGTAAATGGTTTACTGAGTTTAGTGAATTGTTTATTTTAGGAAATCCTGATTCATGTTGTGGTTCGCTGGCCTTGACTGAACCCAACTGAATTCAATTTAGAGTTGAATGTGTTGATGGGTGACGTGTCTGGAAATATTTGGGGTTTGGCAGGTTGTCAATGACGTGAGTGCCTGATAGAGCGAATATGTCACTGTGTGTGGAGTGAGTGTGCCTGGTTCACATTTACATGGAGTCGTTTAGCAGACGCTCTTATCCAGAGCGACTTGCACCAAGTACAGGGACATTCCCCTTGCCCAGGGACATAACGTCATTTTGCATGGCTGGGAATCGAGCTGGCTGCATTCTGATTACCAGCCCGATTCCAAAACCACTCAGCCCCCTGACTCCCAATTAGCCTCTGAGTTAGCGTCAACAGCTAGCATGTGAGGGCTAACATCAGCAGCGTGTATGTGAGTTAGCTTCAACAGCTAGCATGTGAGGGCTAACATCAGCAGCGTGCATGTGAGTTAGCTTCATCAGCTAGCATGTGAAGGCTAACATCAGCAGCGTGCATGTGAGTTAGCTTCAGCAGCTAGCATGGGAGGGCTAACATCAGCAGCGTGCATGTGAGTTAGCTTCATCAGCTAGCATGGGAGGGCTAACATCAGCAGCGTGCATGTGAGTTAGCTTCATCAGCTAGCATGTGAGGGCTAACATCAGCAGCGTGCATGTGAGTTAGCTTCATCAGCTAGCATGTGAAGGCTAACATCAGCAGCGTGCATGTGAGTTAGCTTCTTCAGCTAGCATGTGAAGGCTAACATCAGCAGCGTGCATGTGAGTTAGCTTCAGCAGCTAGCATGTGAGGGCTAACATCAGCAGCGTGCATGTGAGTTAGCTTCAGCAGCTAGCATGGGAGTGCTAACATCAGCAGCGTGCATGTGAGTTAGCTTCAGCAGCTAGCATGGGAGTGCTAACATCAGCAGCGTGCATGTGAGTTAGCTTCACCAGCTGATCAGGCTCATGCGCCTGTGAACATGACCTGTGTGACCTTCATGGATGTCACGTTGCTTCTGCCACCCTCCCCAGGCCAGGGTCAATTTCCCCGTTTTATTTCCCCCTTCGTACACGCGGCAGACCGCCAAGCTGCCTTCTAACATGTTCGATAAGTAACTCTAACAGCCGCTCCCTTATCTTCCCCCTCTCCCCCTCTCCCTACTCGTCCCCCTCTTTTCATCCACCTCTCCCCTCTGATCTCTCCCCACGCCCTAATATCTTCCCCTCTCCTTCTTTCATCTTCCCTTCCCTTCCCTTCCTCCGCTCCGCCCTCAGGCCTCGAACCATGGCAGCTGGAGCTCCTGGGGGCCGTGGGGAGCGTGCTCGCGCTCCTGTGGAGGGGGGGTGCAGTTTGCCCAGCGTCTGTGTAACAACCCCCCTCCCCGAAACAACGGCCGCTACTGCACAGGCAAGAGAGCCATCTACAAGTCCTGCAGTGTCACCCCCTGCCCTGTCGCTGGTGAGTGCTGCCTCAGACACAACAGACCTGCTCATACACACACACACACACACACATACACACACACACACTGCCTCTGGTGAGTCCTGCTTCAGACACACCTGACCTGCTCATACACACACACACGTACACACACACACACACACTGCCTCTGGTGAGTCCTGCTTCAGACACACCAGACCTGCTCATACACACACATGTAACAACACCAACACACACCAACACACACAAACAGACATATGCACAAACAATCTGACAACACATTCGTAGAACAACACTGTTAATCCCAAATTGAACCCAAAACAAGGAAGCTACTGAATCATTAGATTGGATTAGATTAAACTTTATTGTCATTACACAGGTACAAGTACAGGGTAACAAAATACAGTTAGCATCCAACCAGAAGTGCAAAACAGTTATTATAAGCAGAATATACAGAATATGTACAGGATCGTGTGTGTCTGCTTACGCTCACTTTGTGGTGGAACTGTCCTGCAGCTAAGAGTTTCCGTCAGGAGCAGTGCGAGGTACGGAACGGCCCCCAGACGGACCCTAAGGGAGTGAAGACCTTTGTGGAGTGGGTGCCCAAGTTTGCAGGGGTGCTTCCCAAAGACGTGTGCAAGCTGACCTGCCGAGCCAAGGGCACTGGTTACTACGTGGTGTTCTCTCAGAGGGTGAGAATGATAACCATGATGATAACGACAGTGATAGACATGATACTGATTATGATAATGATAGCCAGGGCGATAATGATGGATACGATAATGATTATGATAATGATAGCCTGGGCAATGAGGATAAATATGATACTAATTATGATGGTGATAGCCAGGGTTATAATGATGGATATGATACTGATTATGATCATGGTAACCTGGACGATAATGATGAAGATGATACTGATTATGATAATGATAGCCAGGGCGATAATGATGGATACGATAATGATTATGATAATGATAGCCTGGGCAATGAGGATAAAGATGATACTGATTATGATCATGATAAAAAGGGCGATAATGATGGATACGATAATGATGATAATGATAACAAGGATGAGCATGACGCATGCAATACTGGTGACGACGATAACAAGAATGACGATGATAACGAGAGCAACCATGAGGACACTAATGATAGCGATGACCATAATAACAACGACGACCGTGACGCACTTTCTCCCCCCCGGTACCCAGGTGACGGACGGGACAGAGTGTCGTCCGTACAGCAGCTCGGTGTGTGTGAAGGGGAAGTGTGTGCGGACAGGCTGTGATGGCATCATCGGATCCAAGCTGCAGTTCGACAAGTGTGGGATCTGTGGAGGGGACAGCCTGGGCTGCATCCGGGTGATGGGAAACTTCACCAAGAAAAGGTGAAGCACATTCGGCTTTAAATACATTATCCATACGTTATTCCTCCATGACAGAACAGTTTGCCGTCGGCTAACCACTTGTTATTTTATCAAGTGTTTGTGCATGATGGCTAACGATACGATCTCTTTTCCTCTTTCTGTCTATCCACCTCCTTCCTCTGCAGTAAGGGCTACACAGATGTGGTTAAAATCCCAGTGGGTTCCACCCACATTAAGGTCCGGCAGCACAAAGCTAAGGACCAGCAGCGCTACACTGCCTACCTGGCCCTGCGCAGGCCTGGGGGAGAATACCTTCTCAACGGCAAGTTCATGATCTCCACCTCCGAGACCATCATCCCCCTCAACGGCTCCGTCCTGAACTACAGCGGCTGGAGCCAGAGGGACGAATGGCTCCACAGCATGGGCCCCGGGTCCCTCCGCGAGGCCCTGGTGGTCCAGATCCTGGCCACTGACGCCAAGAAGCCCTTGGACATACGTTACAGCTTCTTCATGCCCCGCCGGACCCCCCCTGCCCCTCCACCTGCGCCAGCCCGGTCCACAGCCCAGGTTACCAGTACCACTGTGTCTACCACCCCCAGGACCAGCACCGCCCTGCTGTCTCTGAACCCCACGGGTCCCGGACCCTCCACACCCTCCCCGGGGCCTCAGTGGGTGACAGGCCCCTGGATGAGCTGCTCCAGGACTTGTGACACAGGCTGGCAGAGTCGCACGGTGCAGTGTAAGGACCCACAGGACATGCTAGCTAAGGGCTGCCCGCTCGGCGCACGCCCCTCCGCCTTCAAACACTGCGTGGTGAAAAAGTGCTGAGGTGACGGGGACCCATGGAAGTGTGAGTGAGGGGGCAAACACAGAGAGACTACCACCAACCACAGACATCTCCCCCTCTCCCCACATCCAGTAAACCTTGAGTGTGTGTGTGTGTGTCTTTCCTCCTCATGTATTGTGTGTCTCTGTGTCTTCTATGGTTTGTGGGTCATTGTGACAGCCTGGCTAGACTGTGGTCCCGTGCCTGTGGACTCTTAAACGCGCCCCTTTGCCCCTCCCCCTTCTCCTATCTCCACTCGTCAATTCATCTATAGACCACAAAGTGGACAGGGAGCACATCTACAACTGAAGACCAGGGATTGGACTGTACTGCCACTCAACCAATGGAACACAGACGGTGCTATGATGTCAGAGCAGGAACAGAGAGAGAGACCCAGGGGCTGAACAGAGGCCTCTTAGAGACTGACTGCTCCTCTCAAACTGCCAGGCATGGATGACTATGGACAGAGACAGAGCTCAGTGTCCTGGACCTGACCAACACTATGACATAGGCTGCCATGTTTGGGGCCAAGCTCGACACTTGATAGTAGTGTGTGTGTGTGTGCGTACGTGTGTGTGTGTGCGTGTGCGTACGTGTGTGTGTGTGTGCACGTGTGTGTGTGTGTGTGTGTGTGTGTACGACTATACCTTACATGCGGTGTGTACCAGTCGTGTTTTTGTCTTCTGTATTCTGCCAGTCCTCAGTTCCAGCAGTAAGTGGCTTCTCTCCCCATGTGCCCTCTGCGTGTCTTAGCCTCTGTATTGTCTATGTGTCTGTTTGTCTGTTTAGGAACAACGCTTATCCTCGCTAGTATGACAATGTGTGCCCTGGATACTCGCAAGAACAGCAAGAGGGAAACTAGACCAGCGATACTCCAGCTCTCTCTCTCTCTATTTCTCTCTCTCTGTTTCTCTCTTTTTCCACTGTATCACCCTTTAAAAATATCCCTAGAGATTCCTAGACACACGACAAAAGGACTGAACAGTCATACCTCGTGACGTTTCACCCTTACAGAGACGCACACGCATCAGACACACAGTGTAGACACAGGTCCATGTTTGAAATACGGACACAGTATAGGACACTTGATATACCACATGTAGTCACAATCAAATGGGATTAAAGAGCCCACAATCGTTCTGGCCCCATGTACAATACATGGTCCTACAGCCCACATGATAATACATGAGTCTCTTAACGTCATGGGACAAGCCCCTTTTGCTGAATGACAGAAACACAGCACTGAACTTGTAATTTATTGTTTGTACAACTGGTATGTGAAAAGAAAACTTGTGATGAGTTTATTTATTATTATGGTAATTTTGTATCATAATTACTATTTAACTAGGAATATGTCTGTGCAAAATCATTCCTTTTTAAGAAAATAGTGTTTTTTTGTAATCTACATGAATATATGTACATAAAATCTATATATTTAAAATATCTGTGTCCAAGTCATTCCTTTGTTCTTGAAGTTAACAATGATTTTAAAAAGCCTACTTGGCAGAAAACATTAGAACACAGAGTACAGTAGCAGGTTCCTGATCTGGGAGGTGTAACTATGGATGAACACCCTTTCTCTCTCTAGCATTGTCATGTCTCTAATAGGACTCCATAGGAGTCCATTCTGTAGGGAGATACCCACAGGTGAGTCCATTCTGTAGGGAGAGACCCACAGGTGAGTCCATTCTGTAGGGAGAGACCCACAGGTGAGTCCATTCAATAGGGAGAGACCCACAGGTGAGTCCATTCAATAGGGAGAGACCCACAGGTGAGTCCATTCTGTAGGGAGATAACCACAGGGGAGTCCAATCTGTAGGGAGATACCCACAGGTGAGTCCATTCAATAGGGAGAGACCCACAGGTGAAGAGCATATGTTCAGACATCCTCCCTAGTAGCAGGTGGAGCTGGAAAGGCAACTGGTAGTTCTAAGATGGAGTGGATTCATCCCATCATTAGATCCTTATCTTCATCCCAGCAACTCAGTCACATTTCTAAGGAGTCTAGGTGGTTGGTGAGGGTGTGGGGTTAGGAGTCAAAAGGTCCCTGGTTCAAACCCTGGCTGTGTCCAACATGACGTTGTGTCTTTTGGCAAGGAAGATCACCCTACTTCCCTCAGGGGGAATATCCCTGTACTTGCTGTAAGGTGCTCTGGATAAGAGCGTCTCTTTAATGAGCTAAAGACATCAGTCACAGAAAGATATGTTAGTGACATAGTTAATGGTGATGACTATGATTGTGATAATAGTGATGAGGGCGATGATTTTTAAGTTAGGGAGAAGAGTAAGAAGAGATCTTGAACAGGAAAAACACGTTTTTCTTCTACCAACTTAATCATTCATTAACTTGTTATATGTCTCCCACCAATCAAAGACCACAATGCACTATAGCATATACTAAATTATCAGTCTAAAATGATCAGGAACATTTGTGATAACTAAATCATCTTTATATGCATGATGCATAGGACCAAACTTCAAATTCACGTTACGTGTAGCTCTGCGATTAATGTAAACAGAAGCCACTCTCAAAGCAACTGTCTCACAAAATACCGTCATGTAAACGCATGTCAAATACGCACAGCTCAAATATGATGACGTACGGGGGGCGGGGGGGCACGGTGGTTAGTGCTCTCACCTCCCAGCAAGGAGATCATGAGTTCGAATCTCGGGTTCGACCATGATCCCTCTGGGTGGAGTCTGCATGTCCTCCCCGTGTTACCGTGGGTTCTCTCCGGGCACTGCGGCTTCCTCCCACCGTTAAAGACATGCACATGGTAGGTTAACTGGACATTGTGGCAAAAGAATTGTCCCTAGTGTACAGCAAAAGTAGGGAAAATCCAGGAAAAAAAGGTGAAATATGATGCTGTACCGCCATCTACTGACATGGTTGGCCTGGTGGTCCCAAAGCGACCTTAACTCATAACACGAGCGCAGCAGCTGGACGGATATCCATCTGTGGCTCGTGGCTGACATCTGCTGGACAACATGTTCTCGAGCCTGTTCAGTTTGTCCCACCTGTTGTCCTTTAAGGTGGTCCAACCATACGGGTTCCTACTCATGACTCCTAAAAATGAAATAAATGTATGCAGACAACACACTTTATGAATACAGATGTTTGTGTCGCACGTTTTGACGTCGGTATTGGTATTGTAATGTATTGGTATGGTATTTGACGAGATATGACGTTGGTTTAAAGTTTGGCTTTAATGGTGAAACGATAACTGAAGTCTAGGACAACTAGTTCTGAGTGAAGTTCCAGAACAACCAACTTGCACTTGTAAAAATTCCACGTCGTTGGATCGTTATTTCTAAACCATCAATCATCCACAGCATCTGAAACATGCTCTGGTACTCCCAAACTAAATGTAAGCTATACAAGACCATGCCACAAGTTTTAATCATGTTTATGTGGATGTCACGGACCAAGATTCAAACTTTTATACGTGTCAAATAACGGAGCTGTCACCGTTAAATGCCGTGTAATCCGGGAATGGTTGTCCTGGGAATATCCCGGGTCACGGAGCTGAACAGAGAGGTGATGCACGGTGTAAGAAACGGACCAAGAGGGGAGGGAGGGGGAGAAAACGGGGAGAGGCGGGGCTGTGGACGCTGTGGTCTGAATGGAGAGGGAGTTGGCTTCAATTGGCAGTTCCACCTTAAGAACCCACCGGCCTCCATTCGCTAAGTTTCCCCCATTTAGAGCTACGGAAAGCGGCCACGGCGCACTGACAGGACGCGGGCACAGTTCTGGAGCCCCTGGAGCCCCTAGTTGGCATGTCTGACCTGCCATCCTCCCTCTCCACGCTCAGTCACCACATAAACCCATCATAATCACTACTTTACAAATGAACAACCTAAGTTTATAACGTGCTTAATGGGCAGAATATAGGTAGACTACTGTTAAGTATAAGAGAGATGGAGGGGAACGAAGTTTCGAAGAAGTCCCGCCTACTGAATGAGGAAAAAAAACCCTGACTGTGCCAGAAGCGCAGTACTCTGCCATGATTGATTATTATGGCAGGTCTCCAAAGTCTCTGCTGGGTTCTGTTGCGCACGAGATTTCGCCTCCAGCCGATCAAAGGTTCTCCAGGAAAGGGGGGTGGTCCAAGGAGCAGCATATATAGAGAGCCGGGGGTCTGTCTGAATGCAAGGCAAGAGCAGAAGCATAAGTTGACGGGTACAGCAGAGGAACCTGCCCTGAAGTCATCCTAAGAAACTAACTCACTGTTGAGTATTGCAGAGATCCAGAAAGACTTGGAGGAACTTGGAGTTTAATCACTGCTGAAATTGTGTTACTTGAAGATAAAAAAATAAAATAATAAGTAGGACTGTATCACGGCAACCGATCTACAGGCACGTTTAAATGGGCATCGCACTGGATTTCTTTCATTTTAGACTTTGCGCGTAATTTTTGTGTCTATTTTCTCCAGGAGTTACCGTGGTGAAGTGCACGGATTTGACTTGCTGTCCACGCAGACACTTGAATATTCTTTGGCGCTTTTTTGAGGGATCTGACAGGGAATATGATGTATTTTTTGTGCGTTTGGTTCGGTCTCATCGCGGTTCTGTGCGTCAGCACGGCGGACAGCGCATGGGAAGAAAGCTCAGTCACACCGGTCAGACTCGACCCAGCCGGCCAGGAGGGCAACACCGACCAGAGGCGGACTTTTTCGGTAGAAGAGCGAGAAAAAGTGTCGGAGATGCGGCTCTACCGATTGGACGTATTTGGAAAAAGGCTGGTTCTGGAGCTTGAGCCGGACCAGACCTTCCTCGCCCCGGGGTTTGTGTTCCATGTGGTGGGGAGCCCTGATCTGGAGACCCGGCAGGACTCGGATAGCGCAGCCGAGTCTCGGTGCTTCTATTCGGGTAAAGTCAACGGAGATGCGCGTTCCGCCGCTGCGATTAACCTGTGTCACGGACTAAGGGGCGGATTCTACACCGAAGGGGAAGAGTATTTCATCCAGCCCCAAAACTCCAGCGACGCGCTCTCCTCCAGCGACGAGGACGTCCACATCATCCGCCGGAGGGGCAGGGCATCTTTAGCCGAGGAAGGCAGCTCAAAGTGCGGGGTCAACGAGGACGAAGACCGGGTGCCGGAGAACCTCGAGAAGAAGGTCAACAGCGATTCCACTACCTCAGAAGAGAAAGGTATATGTCTTAACTGGGAGAAAACCTGCTCCAAACTTTAACCTAATTGCTCAAAATTTGGGTGTAATCTAATATCAGAGGTCGATTCACTTGTCTTTTGGAAAGGGGAACCTGTGTCTGTTCGATTCTTAAAACTCCTTCAACATCTGTTTGGCATCGTCATAAGCGAATGAATCAAATGCAGAAAATGGTGCGCTGCGAGGGTTAACGGAGAATTGGCTCTGAACTGACAGCGGGAGGGAGGGAGGGAGGGAGGGAGGAGAGGGGGGGGAGAGGTGCTGAGGAAAGTAGGGGAGTGACCGAAAGAGGGTGGTACCGGTCGGGGCCGGGAGGGTTAGTGAGACGTGTAAAACTCTCCCGCCTGGTACCTTATTGAACGCTGCACGGGCCACCACCGCCGGCAGACATGTTCATAAGAGGGCTTTTTTTCTCCCACACTCTCGAATAAGTTTCCTCTAGAAAAAGGTCCATTTCGGAATGTCTGTAGAAGGCGGGGCCAGGGGGCTGTGACGTCGCTGCAGCTCGAGCAGCTCCAGGCACTTCCGGAGAGCTCGAGCTTCCCGCAGAGCTTTCTTTCCTCCTCATTCCTAGATTCTACAGTCCATACTTTGCCTTCAACATCAAACAATAAGAAATCAACTTAACAAGAAAAATATCTAAAATTATCTTATGAAGTCTCATGGTGGTATGGAATGATACTATCCAAATTGCATAGTCCATATAAATCTATATGAATCTGAAAAATATATATTTTTCGCATTCTCCCAAATATAATCAGAATCAGGTTTAATCAGGTTTAATCGCTATGCAAGATTAACAAACATAGAATTCACTGTGACAGAGAAGAGCAACATAGAACATATATAGGAGTAAAAATAACATGAACAGGATCATTTCCAAAACTGTAAATTATACTGACCTATCTCCCTCTTCTTCTCTCCAGCCCACCATAGGTCAAGGCGTTTCGTGTCAACACCCCGCTTCCTGGAGATCATGTTGGTGGCCGACCAATCCATGGCAGAGTTCCACGGCGCAGGCCTCAAACCCTACCTGCTGACCATCATGGCGGTGGCCTCGCGTCTCTACCGCCACCCCACCATCCACAACTCCATCAGCCTGGCCGTGGTGAAGCTGCTGGTGGTGTACGAGGAGGAGCACGGCCCCCAGGTGTCCTCCAACGCCGCCCTCACCCTCAGGAACTTCTGCCAGTGGCAGCGTCAGCACAACCCGCCCAGCGACCGTCACCCGGAGCACTACGACACGGCGGTGCTCTTCACCAGAACGGTGGGTCTTCACCTCCTCACCTCCTGCACCTCCTGCACCTCCTCATCCTCCTCACCTCCTGTGCCTCCTCACCCTCCTCACCTCCTACCCTCCTCACCTCCTCACCTCCTCACCTCTTCACCTCCTACCCTCCTCACCTCCAACCCTCCTCACCTCCTTACCTCTTCACCTCCTCACCTCCTACCCTCCTCACCTCCTCACCTCTAACCCTCCTCACCTCCTACCCTCCTCACCTCCTCACCTCCAACCCTCCTCACCCTCCTCACCCTCCTCACCCTCCTCACCTCCTCACCTCTTCACCTCCTCACCTCCTACCCTCCTCACCTCCAACCCTCCTCACCTCCAACCCTCCTCACCCTCCTCACCTCCTCACCTCTTCACCTCCTACCCTCCACACCTCCAACCCTCCTCACCTCCTCACCGTCCACTCTGCTGGTGTCTTTCTGCTGGGGTATGATGGCAGGCAGTTTAGTGACCGTGTTTTGCCGCTCTTGCAGGACCTGTGTGGTGCCCACTCCTGTGACACGCTGGGCATGGCCGACGTTGGCACGGTGTGCGACCCGGACAGGAGCTGTTCCATCATCGAGGACGACGGTCTGCAGGCGGCGTTCACCGTGGCCCACGAGCTGGGTAAGGAACCAACCCCCCCTCCCCCCCCCCCCCCCCCCAGCCTTCTGGAATCAACAACCACCTTCTTTTTTTACCCTTAGTCTCCACCTAACCTTAACCCCTCCCATCCCTCTCTCTCTCTCTCTCTAGGCCATGTGTTCAACATGCCCCATGACGATGCCAAGCAGTGTGCCAGCGTCAACGGTGACCACTGGGGCTCCCACATGATGGCGTCCACCCTGTCCAACCTGGACCAGCAGCAGCCCTGGTCCCCATGCTCCGCCCTCATGGTCACCTCCTTCCTGGACAATGGCCACGGCCAGTGCCTGTTGGACAAGCCCAACAAGCCCCAGGTTCTGCCCCAGGCGCTGCCCGGCACGGTGTATGACGCCGACCGCCAGTGCCGTCTCACGTTTGGCGAGGAGTCTCAGCACTGCCCGGACCTGAGCACCACGTGCTCCGCCCTCTGGTGCACGGTCACCACCTCCAACGGCCTGCTGGTCTGTCAGACCAAGAACTTTCCCTGGGCTGATGGGACGCCATGCAGACACGACAGCTTCTGCCTAGCGGGCCAGTGTCTGACCAAGACCCAGGCAGCACGCCATCAGGTGTGTACCGCATAGCAACGCTAGCACCCTCTGGGTTTTTGTGTTTGGTCGGTAGCAGCTAATGAACGATTCTAAGACCTAGCGAGCTGGCGTCTGAGCTTTCTGTTGTGTTGTGTTTTCAGACGCCAGTGAATGGAGCCTGGGGGTCGTGGGGGCCTTGGGGAGACTGCTCCAGGACCTGCGGTGGGGGGGTCCAGTACTCCTTCAGGGACTGTGACAACCCTCTACCCAAAAATGGCGGCAAATACTGCGAAGGCAAGAGGATCCAGTACCGCTCTTGCAACACAGAGACCTGCCCAGACAGCACTGGTAAGAGCATGACTAAGAAACACCAGTCTCAACGCACACAGAGCCAGTTTCTGTAATACGTTCCTGATGTGAACAATTGTTGGGGCAGTGCCCCATAGCCAACGCCAACACGCTAGTCAACAGGAACATACACTTACTCTTTCTCTTGTTCTCCCCGTGCAGGTTTGTCGTTCCGTGAGGAGCAGTGTCTGGTCCACAACGACATCTCGTCCCAGGTGTCGTTTGGTTCTGGGGACGGAGTGGAGTGGGTTCCCAAATACGCAGGTGTCTCTCCTAAAGACCGCTGCAAACTGGTGTGCCGGGCCAAGGGCACTGGCTACTTCTTCATCCTGAAACCTAAGGTGAGAATCAGATTCAGAGTGCAGCAGGATCGCTAATGTAATCCATGCTGTCTCAGTACCAAGCAGAACAATGGTCGTGTGTATTGGAATGGCACTAGGAAGCCTACACTTGGAGTTAGTTTGACTTAAACACCTCCCCCTCCCCAATAGCAGCATATCACAGGGTTAGCAGAGGAAACAGACGCTTCAACTGGGTTGGACGTTAACATTCTGAATGTCTCTCTTCTGCCCCCAGGTGGCCGACGGCACACCCTGCAGTCCTGACTCCACCTCGGTGTGCGTGCAGGGTCAGTGCGTGAAGGCCGGCTGCGACCGCGTCATCGGATCCAGCCGGCGCTTCGACAAGTGCGGCGTGTGCGGAGGGGACGGCTCCACCTGCAAGAAGGTGTCCGGTTCTCTGGAGCGCTCCAGGTGAGAACCTCCTCTCTGTCCTTCATCACCACTCTCACACAGTTAGAAGCTTTCCTACTCTGGGAGCTGGGAGTCAGGGGTTTGACTCTCCATGTGTTTGTGGATTCTCAGGCCTGGTTACCAGGATGTTGTCACCATCCCCGCCGGCGCCACCCACCTGGACGTGAAACAGCGCGCCCCCGGTGGCGGTCGCCACGACAACAGCTATCTGGCAGTACGCCGCCAAGATGGGACGTACCTTCTGAACGGCGACTACAAGCTGACCACGCTGGAGACGGACATCGCCCTGCGGGGGGCGCTGCTGCGCTACAGCGGCTCGGCCGCCTCGCTCGAACGCCTGCGGAGCTTCTCGCCGCTGCCCGAACCGATCACCATCCAGGTGCTGTCGGTGGGAGACTCCCCCCGACCGCGCGTCAAATACAGCTACTTCGCCCCCCGGCCTGTCTCCGCTTCTCCCACCAACAGTGGCCGGCGCCCGTCCATCAACGCCATCCGCGAGCTGGTGGGGGCTGAGTGGACCCTGAGGGAGTGGGGGCCCTGCTCTCAGACCTGTGGGGGCGGGAGCCAGCAGAGGGAGGTGCTCTGTCTCGACCCCCAGGGCCGGTCCTCGGGGGAGTGTCCTGAGGAACTCCGACCCCTGGCCTCTCGCCCCTGCAGCCACAACCCCTGCCCTCACTGGCTGCTGGGGGAGTGGTCAGCCTGCTCCAAGAGCTGCGGTCGTGGCTTCCGCAAGCGTTCGCTGCGCTGCGTGGGTCAGGATGGGCGCACGCTGGCGCACGACAGCTGCGACACCAAAGACAGGCCGCGACCCCTGCTGGACTTATGCAACCAGGGAGCCTGCTGAAACATGGAAGAACTGCTAGGACTAACGTTCACACCCCACCCCCCTCTCACCTCCCTCCTCTCTGTTACCTGAAGCCCAGCTGCCAGTCAGTCAGGACTCCCATCATCCCTCGCTGACAACCTGTTCTGCAGCAGCCAGTCCAGACAGACCAACAGCTGATTGGGAGAATGTTTACATCCTGCGCAGAGAGAAGCAGGTTGTCCAGGAGGATCTGACGCCTCCACAGTGAGACTGACAGGAGATGCTCCTTCCATCCCTCTCTTCCGCCACCTACAGGACAGACCAACTATTTAGGTCCGCCTTGGCTCCTCCCCCTCGCATCAACAACTCCACAGACTTGTTGCAGCTGCCTAGCCTGGCACCTGGTGTGGGGGGGGGGGGGGGGGGGGCACAACACTGGCACACTGTGCCCCCTCCCCCCCCACCCCCACACCCTCCCTCCCCAGTTGGAATAACTGAGGTGAAGAAATAATAGAATTGTTGGTCTAAAAGCATGCAGCTTAACGTGTTGACATCATGCTTGTGTGTTGTTTATGTGTGAGCGTATCATTTGTGTGCGTGTGTGTGTGTGTGTGTGTGTGCTATTTGTCCTAGCTGGACTGGACAGACATTCTGAGAGAAGGAGGAGGCAGTATGGAGATAAAGTAGGTGTATGAAATTGGTTTAAAGATTAGGATGTAGGAGATTGGAAATAATGAAAGGGCTCACAGCCATACATAAATAGAAATAGAACTCCCTGATCCCATTATCCAATCAGTTCACTTTTACACCACCTGGCATCTTTATATTGGCTTGTGCCATTACTCAAACATTCTTGGCTTTTTTGAGACACACCTGCTAAATTAGTTTCATCATGCTCCTGTACAAACACCTAATGTTAGGGAATATGTCAACTGACCAAAGAAGTGTGAGTGGTTTGTGTGTAAGGGACACGTACGATGTGTGTGTGAGGGTGGAGATATAGTGGAGATATAGTGAGAGACTTCTCCCCTGTTACTACTTCATAAGTAAGTCTCTCCTGCCTTCTAAGAAGGTATGTTTTTCTAATGAGTTTCTTTTTTTGTACAGAATATCCAGAACATTATTTATTTTTGTACAGCCGGTTAAATATAATCATGTGGCTTTTTAATATTATTGTATTTTTATTTGTTATTATTATTGAAATAACAGAAGGATGTAGATTATATAGAGTATTTATACAGTATTATATATATGGTCCCTAGGTTCATGAATAAAATATCACATTGATGTGTGCAATGTCTCCAGAGTGAGTGTGTCTTGGTATACCAGTTATACACACACAATGAATACACACACACACACATTTTAGCACACACACAATGAATAGACACACAATTGATACACATACACACACAATGAAAACACACACAAATAATATTAACATACTGTACATATCTGCCAAATATTGCGAACCTAACGCCAGTTAGGCAGTTGGGTTAGTAATCAGAAGGTAACCGGTTCGAACCCCGGCTGTGTCGATATGGCGTTGTGTCCTTTGACAAGGCACTTCACCCTACTTGCCTCAAGGGGAATGCCCCGTACTGTCGCTCTGGATAAGAGCGACTGCTAAATGTAATGCACTCTTTACACACTAGGTGGCAGCGTTCTGGGAGCTCCTGTATGGTCAACGATCAGACACAAAGGATCACTGTTGCTATGGGAGTAAAGAAAACAACCTAATGCCTCTTCGAATCAACATACCTTGGAGTCGAATGTCCAAAATGGTCATACTAAAAGATAAACAACAAACTTAACATTGTTAAGGTGCTTTCTCCTTTTGTAAAAAAGCCTCCCAAATGAGGCTCTACATGCTTGTTGGTGGGAACAGGCCAACAACTAAACATATGGATGCAATCATCTGTGAAGGCGGTGTGGGTGGCGTCTATATTAAACCTGCTCATCAGCTTCTAATGAAGGTCAACTTGACTGCATAGTACCTTTTTTCCGAGAATAATTCACCCCCCCCACCCCCACCCCCACCCCCACACCCCAGTTACCCCACACCTCTGCTGAACAACCATGTCACAGGCTAAAATAAACATTGACATTATTCCTACTTTTTTGTTAGGTTGGCACTTCTATTACAAATCACACAGAACTGCTAATATCCCCACCATATCACAACCCTTTGCAAGGCCCTTAGGCACAAAAATACCTCACCATTAGCACATTTTACATCTGTTCAGTTGTTATGAGTCGTTATGCTCATAATTGCCGTAATTTGGAGTCACTGCCAGAATTAGAAATATTAAATTTTAGCTAATACGCTGTGAGAAAAGTGGATTTTAAAATAAGTTATTTCAATGTAGCCTATATTATAAAAAGCAGTCAAAGTAATGGGTGTTGTTCTGTGAACATAATGCATCTGGAACATATATAGAAAAATCTTTAGTCTTCTGTTCCATTCATATTCCCTTTCCTCACCAAAGGCAAATAATAATAGCGCAAATAAGACGCATTTATGATCAAGGGTCATTAAGAGTCGGGACTAAATGAGCTTCAGGTCCGTCTTTTCATGGGGATCCTAATTGGCAGCCAAATGGTTGTCGTTATGTGTTTTCTGAGAGTAATCGTGAGGTCTCTCTGGGTATATTGTGTCTTAAGAGCTTCGCCCTCTCCTCTAATCTCCCCACTCCGGCGGTGGTCGTGATACCGTGGGCGGTGGATCCGTGCTCGGCTGGGGGGACTCGAACTATTTGGCCCATCCCTCCACCTCCACAGCCAACAGGGAGGGCAGGGCACAGTGCTGCCAGGGGGGAGGGTGGGTGGGCGTGGGGCCGTTTTAAAAAAAGTCCAGAGGGCAGGAACCCAGGAAAGCAGACCACATGAGGCGTGTTTGACGGGGGAGAAGGATTCCAGAAGGAAGGGGGGACGGTCTTGTGAGTTTAAGGCAGCGCTTTTCTTCACCCTCCTACCGACTGAAACTTTCGAAATGACGCACTTCAGGTAGTCAGATAGTGTGTTTTTTTTTACCGGCACAGCAACAGTTTGACGGTGCATTACAGATGAAGAAGGTTTCATCGTGAGTAGCTCACTGCCCCGGGTGTGCAAAAACTGGGAGGTAAGGCGAGGTCTGTCCCCGGGAAGAGGAGCATGTCTGTCCCCGGGAAGAGGAGCATATTTGGGGGGACTCTCCTGAGAGAGTCTCTGTTACTCTGCCTGATCACCGGTAAGAGGCATTTTTTAAGTAGTCGTGAACTACTTTTTTTTGGGGGGTGGGGCCGTGGGGGTCAGCATGGTCTCATTGTCTTTAACTGTGCGTCGTTGTTGTTCTCATGAATTATTTCCAAGTTGACTGAATGAAAGGAGCCTCCGACCGCATGTTTTATTAAAAGGTGAACTGGCCAACTCGATGCATGAACTGGTGCCTTAACACACTGGATAACCTCATCAAATCTAATCTATATCTATCAATTCTAAACAGTGAAACATGGAAGTTCGTATGTGTGCGGATTTGGGGTGTGCGGGGGGGGGGAAGAAAGGGGCAAAGAAAGATGAATAATGCGCCAGAGTTCCTCATGGCTCGTGCAGGACTGACACCGTCAAAGCACGCGCTGAACGAAAGTGCAGTTGTGTTTCTGCAGACACACACACTCAGATCATCATCATAGACATTATAAAGTCTTTATAATGTCTATAATCATCACGCACGGACAACTTTACGGCATTGTTTTCCCTTTACGTGGCCCCTGAACTGGGGTGGGGGTGGGGCAGGCTTGTCCAGTCTTCCATGAAGGTGGTAGGACGACCCGGGGCATTGTCCCCGGGGTGTGGAGAGACATGAGCAGAGCAAGACCTGACGGGACCACCCATGTAGCAAGCAAATATATCCATGTGAAGAATGTATACTAAATGAAGATCAGAGTAATCTATATATTTCACCCCCCCCCCCACACACACACACACACACACAAACCCTGTAAATGTGTGTGTCCTGTTTCTTGTCCATGTATTGTATCCATCACTCAGTCTCGTTAGCAGCACTATACTGTTGAGTGAAAGCAGATATGTGTCTGGACAGGGATGTGGGGGGTGAAGGAGCTGGCACAGTTCAAGTAGAGATCTGGGAAGTTTCTGAAACACACACACATCATGTAACAGTTTCGTTCGTGCGCACAAACCCATTCACAAGGACTGAAAGAGCCTTCCAAGTAACTTCAGAGGTCATCACGACTAGAGTTCTGCCTCTCTTTTATGCTCTCTCTTGCTTTCTTTCTCTCACACGCTCACACACACACACACACACACACACACACACACACTACCCATGACCACAGCATATAAAGGAAAGCTTTGCTCAGGCTTGTACAGGTTCAGACTAGACTGCACACATAATGGTTTAGTCAGCAGACAGGGATATCTAACAATCCAGGTATGATGGTGAACCACATGTAAACCCATTGACCCGAGCTGTTTTGTACAGGGGTGTGTGTGTGTGGACTGTGCCTTGTGCACAGGGTTGTTGTTGTGTGTGTGTGTGTGTGTGTGTGGACTGTGTTTTGTGTACAGGGTGTGTGTGTGTGGACTGTGTCTTGTGTACAGGGTGTGTGTGTGTGGACTGTGCCTTGTGTACAGGGTGTGTGTGTTTGTGGACTGTGTCTTGTGTACAGAGTGTGTGTGTGTGTGGACTGTGTCTTGTGTACAGGGTGTGTGTGTGTGGACTGTGTCTTGTGTACAGGGTGTGTGTGTGTGGACTGTGTCTTGTGTACAGGGTGTGTGTGTGTGGACTGTGCCTTGTGTACAGGGTGTGTGTGTTTGTGGACTGTGTCTTGTGTACAGGGTGTGTGTGTGTGGACTGTGTCTTGTGTACAGGGTGTGTGTGTGTGGACTGTGTCTACATGCTAGTGGACCAACTAATCCGTGGTTGTGTTTGAAATGTGGGTTCAAGAGTTACAGAAAGGTCGTTTTGATGCAACACCCATGCATTCTTTGCACTTTTACATTGTCAATTATATTCTTTTTTAAGACTGAATTCTTTTGAACGTTAAATGGATAATAGACTGAGAACAAGGGGTTGGTTTTGGTAACAATTCCAAATGCCTCTGGGAACTTTAAAGTAACTCCATAAAAGTTTTTATTACACTGACATTTTCAAATCCAAACGTGTAGATGGGTGCTCTTTCAATAACAGCTCAAAATAGATAAAGGTCTTTTATAAAGATGTTAGCTCTATTATTAGCGAGGTAATTACATTAAAACATAAAAATGTCATAGTAATAAAAGCTGTTTAGGGTCTGGTAGCCTTGGACTCAAACTGAGGGGGTCAATGGAGACACTTGTAAGGAGATTGGCAGATAAAATAACTGTGTTGTGTGTGTGTGTGTGTGTGTGTGTGTGTGTGTGTGTGTGTGTGTGAACTGCAGGACGCAGCGAGGCGCAGTGCGACGGCTGTGTAGAGTATTGTTGTGATGGCACACCTCCTTTCTGCTGCTCATACTACGCCTATGTGGGAGACGTCCTCTCGTAAGTCTACACACACACAACACACACACACTGAGCTGGCCTAAACAGACAAGCACACACACACACACACACCACACACACACTGAGCTGGCCTAAACAGACAAGCACACACACACACACACCACACACACACTGAGCTGGCCTAAACAGACAAGCACACACACACACACACAACACACACACACTGAGCTGGCCTAAACAGACAAACACACACACAACACACACACACTGAGCTGGCCTAAACAGACAAGCACACACACACACACACCACACACACACTGAGCTGGCCTAAACAGACAAGCACACACACACACACACCACACACACACTGAGCTGGCCTAAACAGACAAGCACACACACACACACACCACACACACACTGAGCTGGCCTAAACAGACAAGCACACACACACACACACACCACACACACACTGAGCTGGCCTAAACAGACAAACACACACACAACACACACACACCGAGCTGGCCTAAACAGACAAACACACACACACACACACACACACACACACACACAACACACACACACTGAGCTGGCCTAAACAGACAAGCACACACACACACACACCACACACACACTGAGCTGGCCTAAACAGACAAACACACACAACACACACACACTGAGCTGGCCTAAACAGACAAACACACACACACACACACACACACACACACAACACACACACACTGAGCTGGCCTAAACAGACAAACACACACACAACACACACACACTGAGCTGGCCTAAACAGACAAACACACACATACACACACACACACAACACACACACACTGAGCTGGCCTAAACAGACAAACACACACACAACACACACACACCGAGCTGGCCTAAACAGACAAACACACACACACACACACACACACACACACACACACAACACACACACACTGAGCTGGCCTAAACAGACAAACACACACACAACACACACACACCGAGCTGGCCTAAACAGGCAAACACACACACAACACACACACACTGAGTTGGTTTTAACAGACAAAAATAATACCTCATTTAGCAGACGCTTTTATCCAAAGCAGACAAGCACACACATACAACACACACACTGAGTTGGCCTAAACAGACAAGCACACACACACACAAACCTCCCAGCCTGCCGTTCCGGCCTCACATGGCCCCTGTGAAGACCCTGACCCCTGACCCCTGATCTGATGACAGACAGCTGCAGCACATGGTCTTTTCTCCATTCAGCCAATGAGGAAGATAACCACAGCATCAGAGCTGCTGCTACTCAGAATCAGAATGGGGGTTTATTCGCTATGCAAGATTAACA
Source organism: Neosalanx taihuensis (assembly GCA_030340665.1). Taxonomy (NCBI): domain Eukaryota; kingdom Metazoa; phylum Chordata; class Actinopteri; order Osmeriformes; family Salangidae; genus Neosalanx; species Neosalanx taihuensis. The sequence continues at coordinate 2,792,809 of CM059305.1, forward strand.
AACATAGAATTCACTTTGGCGGGAATGAGCAAACATAAAACATATATGTGGCATACTAATACAAATAAAAAAAAAATAAAAAAATGTAAAATACACTACAGATAGGGATACAAATAATACAAGTGATGCAATAGTACGAATGATACAGGTAACGTGGAAGTACAAATAACATAGGTACAGAGTTACCTATGTTACAGTACACAGTACTGTGATCAGTTTCACCTCGGAAGAATGGATCTCACTCTCACAGATTCGTCTATGTGTTTCCCAAACTCATTAATGGTGTCTCAATAGAATGTTTTTGATTGCTACAGTGTTTTAGGAGAAAGTAAACCCTCACACACACACAAACACACACACACACATGAACAGGCTGTGTCATGTAATAAGTCATTCACTGTCTTCACTGTAGCTGCACAGCCATGTTTTGTGTCTTTTCTAAAGTACCCCCCCCCCCCCAGCCACATGTCCCTGAAGAACCTTCCTCGTTTGTCCACAGACAGCCGGCTTCCGGGGATGGAAGAAAAGCCATTTATCCCTGAATGCAGAACTCACCTTTGTATTGATGCGTGTGTTGGTGTGTGGGTGTGGGTGTGTGTTTTGGTGTGTGTTTCAGGGGCACGGCTATCTCGGGAATCGTGTTTGGCGTTGTGTTCCTCATGGGCGCCATGGCAGCCTTCTTTCTGTGCGTGTGCATGTGCATTAAGAACGGGCGAGGAGCCCGCGTGGGCGTGTTCAGCACCTCCTATGTCAACACAGTAACCCAGGGTTACCCGGGTAAGACTGCCACCCTGTCTGTCTCCACAGCTAGCCTGCTTTCACCTTGGCCTGCTGTTCCATCCTGTAGCCACTAGAGGGAGATGTATCTCTACCTAAAGCCTTCCCTGACATCAGAGACGCTGTGGGCTGCTAGCTCTGTCCTTCAGCTGATGAGGTGTTTCGTGATTTCTGCTAGTTTCTTTTCAAAGTCACAGATAGTTCAGCTATGTCTTGATTCTCCATTGGCTCTCGACGGAGGCGGTCGCATTTGATCCCTCCCTCCCCTGAACTTCCCTGCTTGCTTTTATCGTATATCGTCTTGTCTTACAACACCGGACACTGGAGAGAAATCTCTCACATCACTCTTCAAAGCAAGAAACATGGATTTGATTAGCTGGTCTCTTAGCGCAATCGACACCATCTTCTCGAAGAGAAGTCTGGGTTTGGGGGAACCCAACTGTCCTGACGGGACGTTCCCAGCTGGATACACGATGGACGCGGGGGATAAGTGGCGTGTCGTGTGCCTGGCGGTGCTTTACGTGGAGGACGTGGAGGACATCTTCCTGTTCGGAACCATGATTACAGGATTTCTGCTGATTGGATTGGGCTTGGTCCTGGTGTATCGGAGAATGAAGGAAACGGCTGCAGCTGTTCAAGGCCCCCTAAGGCTGCCCGACATGATGGACGCGATGGGCAGAGCTGTTGTAGCTCAGACCGAGACTTTACAACACAAAATGGATAATATCATCGAGAAGCTGGCGGCTCTGGAGAGGAATGTGCACCGTGGAGACCTCAACGACGGTAGTAGACGCTGAAATTGAATCGCCTACCCTTCGAAACAACAAGCCCAATCTTATCTGCTTTTGGCCAAGGTCTTCAACGCTGCTAAGACTCTCTTGTAGTCCCCCCCCCCCCCCCCCCCCCCCTTCCACAGACATGGTTTGCCTATGCCTGGGTCATGACCAAGGATGTCTCCACGGCAATACAATCTGCGAACTGAGAATCTGACTGATTGTGCCTAGGCGAAGGCGCCAGGCCCAGACCTACACACACAAACTTTACAGATATGCATCACCCCCCACCACCACCACCACCACCCCCCCAACACCCGCATCCAACACCTTCGCCAAGCTTTGTTACCGGGGTGGCTGGTGGGTCTGTGACCAGAGCTGACCAAGGCTGCAGGTCCAGATGCTGCCTGTCTACCCCATCCCACTCCCCATTTCAAGTCATATGTTTCCGTATTGTCTGTATACTGCGTGTGCTCATGTGCTGAGGTGTGTTTTGCCTGTTCCCGCACACTGTCTGGGGGTTGATATTTTCCCTCTCCTTCACCCTCCTCGTGTTCTGCTGAAACTTTGTACATGGTTCTGTAAATGGCTGCCTCAGCAGGCTCCTGCCATAGAGATTCCTTGTCTGTGTGCAAACTTTCATGACGAATAAAAACCCATTCTGATTCTGAAATGACAGTATTGCAATGCATTATTGAACCTCCCCTCCTCCTCTGTTTCCCTCCAGGTCCCCCGCCTCCCTACAACTATGAGATGTACTCTTCGGCTGTGCGCCCCCCCCCTTACACCCCTAACCCACCCAGGACGGCCAACTACTCCCCGCCCCCACCCTACCCAGGTTCCATCCCCAACCGCAAGTGAGCCCAGCTGTGCGCCCCCCCCCTTACACCCCTAACCCACCCAGGACGGCCAACTACTCCCCGCCCCCTCCCTACCCAGGTTCCATCCCCAACCGCAAGTGAGCCCAGATCTCTCCCCCCCTCAAGATGGAATGAACCCCTGCAGATTAGCCTGGATGTCATATTATTCACGCCAACTCCAGTGTTGGGTTGAACCCACCCAAGATGGGTCGATTGGTGTCCTTAGGGAAGCGACCACTTGAGATGAGCTGTTCCATGCGTGTGTAGCACATGCTGAGTAACCTCTCCGTGAGGTGGACCTTCTGGAACATTCTCTACGGTAGTGATGCCTGTTGGCATCCCATCCATCAGGCCCTGAACCCCCCCCCCCCCAATCCTGTTTGGGGCTCATTCAGACTCAGGGGATTGGGTCTGATGGGTTATTGATTCGGACTTCAATAAATGTATGGAGCATGTGTGTGCCAGCGCATAGCTGACACTGCTCTGGATCTCAGAGCGCTGGACATCAATAGGTTCAGGATAAATCATGTGCTGTTAAAATTCCATTCTACAGCAGACATTTGTCATCTTTCTTTGCTATGTTGTTGCTATGTTTACAGTGTTTACGTGTGCCGTCAAATTAAATAAAGTTTATTTTGTGAATTGTATGTTGACCTTGCTCATTGTTCTGTAGATTCCACTAACACTTGTTCAACAGTCAACAACAGTTGTAGGCTTGTATGTTTTATGGATTAGGAGGGTTGTTCTGTGTAAAGGTATGCTACAAGAAACAGTTTAGTGTGAGATATTGTGAGATATGACTGAGATATATAATGAAATGAGAGTCTGTTTCCTAGCCATTAAGACTCGTTTTACATTCATGGCTGGGGAAGCGGGGCTTGTTTTAACAGGAAGCTGTGTGTGTGTGCGTGTGTGTGTATGGGTGTGTGTGCATGGGTGTGTGTGCGTGTGTGTTTACATAGTGACAGGAAACAAGCGCCAAGGCCGAGGAAACAAACAGTCTAGTCTGGGAGGATAAGCTGGGCTCTCTGGGGACAGGTTGAAGAAGATGGTGTTCTGCTATCACAGTGCTGCTATCACAAGCACTTCTCCTCATCAGAAGGACACCCAGTTCAGGACAGGGTCACGGTGGAGTCTGATCTGCAGTGTGGAAGGGGAGGAGTTAATCTCTGCAGATAGTGTGACTTCAGTCAAGGTTCTGGGGGTTAAAAACGTATTAATCAGTCAGTTCAGCAAGGTCTGAGTTTTGAAGGTCAGAGGGCAGTGGAACTCAGACAGAAGCTCTGCTTCCTTTAGTCTGATCAGCTGACTTCCTGGTCTATGTACTGGACATGGAAAACACACTTATACCAACAAGACTTCAATACAAAAATATCGAATATTGAATATAATTATGTCAGAATAACAATCGATATTTGAGATAATAACCACGTTAATGAGGTGCTATTAGGTAAAACGTAATACACCAACCAGGATGAACAAACGTTAATACTTCAATTCCTCCCTCAGCATGTCATGTTATTTGTGACTAATTGTTAGGTACATTGTTGTTTTTCCATCAACAGTCTGAGAGGCGTTTAGAGTGTATTGTAACCTGTAAAGCCTTCTCAGTGTGATCTTCCAACACCAGCATTTAGTGGGCATGCACGAATGTGACCTCAACCACAATGTTAGACCTGACAATCTAGCACATTACAGCCAACAAGGATTCAGGCACAGCTGATGAGCTACCGCCTACCGCTTATTCAACTGTGATTTGTGTGTTTGTGAAAGAAAGAGAGAGGGGGGAGGCGGCCCCGTCGGCCCCCTCCCCTCCCTTCCTCCATTCTATTCCCTCTCTCCGGTCAGGTGATCCGGTCCCTGAGCAGCTGGAAAGCCTCGCTCTGGTTCTCCATCATACCGAGAGCAACACACACACCGAGCAACACACACCGAGAGAGGCGCTGCTTACTTAACACCCACGGATACATTCAATAAAGCCCCGATTGGACGCGTTGTGACCAGACATGGGGGACCGGATGGCTTTGCTGCTGTTGCTGGTGGGGACCTCGGCCCTGGCTGTGGAGGTAAGGAGGGTTCAGACTGGAGGAACCAGACTGGAGGAACCCAGTGGGGGGGAATCACCGCTCCCTGTCCTGCTCTGTTCCAAACCACCATGATGAAATCATTAAGTCAGGCAAAGGTGGACTTCTGAACGTATTGAAAAAAATACATTTGAAGATTGATTTTAAAAGTTAGACCACCTCGAGTTTGGATGGACCGACTGGATATTTTTCAGTCTCGTCCTTGTTGGTGTTCGTTGTCTTGTTATTCTGCTGTTCGTGTCTAAATACCAACTAAAATTGTGTTAATACAAGGATCCAGGCCTAAAAACAATGACTTTGTTCATAAATATCTCTGACCTGATGCCTTTTCGAGTCAGTTGGCTTGTAAAAAATCGCTGACAAAAGGGTCATTCTTATTCTCTATTTCAACCGGGCGTGATTTCGTGTCCTTTGTTTAAGACACACAGCCATAACACATGCAATATCTTGTCCATAATATACATATATATATAGAATTTTTATAATTATATATATATGGATATATATAAGTCTAAATGGATTTAGTTGGGGGCGATGTTTGGACACCCTTGTGGGGGGCGTGTTGGACATGGAAATCTTTATATTGGTCTAATTGGTTATGTACTACAGATAGAGAGAGAGAGAAAAAACTTTAAATTAAACGATTAAGAAAAGGGTCATGAATACAGTTTAGTTGACTTTGCGCAGGTTCATGCAAATCAGGCCGACTGAAGCTTTTTCCTGCTTGTCTGCATGTTTCATGTTGAGGATAAAGAGAAGAGAGAGGCTGAAGTAAGATGGCTGCTGTACTGCAGCAGTAGCAAAACAGGGACCAGACCAGCACTCAGCATTACTGAAGCTTTTTTAACCCTTCTGCTCTCTTCAGGGGGGGGGCAGAATAATGTTTTTCGCACAATCGCAATAAGACCTTTTAGATTGCATGTGCTGGATTTGAACTCAGACTAAAGGCAACGTTTGTGATTCAGGTGCAGCATGGCCCTGGCCCTCATTCATTTACATGTATCATCATTTCGCAAATGCTTTTATCCAAAGTGACTTACAGTAAGTACAGGGACATTCTCCCTGAGGCAAGTAGGGTGAAGTGCCTTGCCCAAGGACACAACGTCACATAGCCACAGCCGGGGCTCGATATCACAACCTTCAGATCATGAGGCCAACGCCTTAACCATTAAGCCATCTGACACCCTCATTCCAGGGTTGTATTTCACATAATAAAGGATCATCTATCTTGGGCGACCTGCCATGTATGTATGAATGTGGCGTTGTCGGCTACAAAGATGTGTTTTACAACCCCCAGTCAGTGGCTTTCCTTACCTACCAGTGCTACAGTTTCGGCGTCCCAAATGTCACATTTTAGGATGATCTTGGGAACTGTGGTTGTGGAAACAAATGTTGCTGTTCGTTGGAGGATCCAGCTCGTATAAGCGCTACTTGTAACAGGTCGATGGTCGTCAGTTCCTCTCATAATAGGCATTATTCGCCACATTCCTCTGTTCAGCTGCCCTCTCCCAGATCAACAAGCTGAAATTCCAGTGGGCCTGTTTTATGGTTTCTCTGTTTGTATTCCTCAAACCTGTAGGAAGACATTTCAGAATCAGAATCAGGTTTAATCGCTATGCAAGATTAACAAACATAGAATTCACTGTGACAGAGAAGAGCCATATATAACTATAATGAGTTTTGGGATCGAACACCGGTTTCATGTGTCATGCCAGCAAAACTACATCGAATGACAACCAGCATTAAACACATTTCCAGTGATTACTTTCCAAATAGTTGAACATCAATCAACAAATGCTATCATTTATGGAAATGACCTTTTCCTGCGCTACATGCTAATTACATTCAGGTTCCTTGTTAATCGCCCTGTCCATGGACGGTGTTGCGTGCAAGCTGAATTCCAGCCGTTGTGTGGTTTTCCATGCTAGGGCACAGGGTTGAGGACCAGCGCAGGCATTCTGGCAGAGCGCTGCAGTCATTCAGCCCAAGGCAACGTATCTCATCTCAACACCATTAGTGCGACTGCTTCCTGTTGGTGCACCGTGGATTCCTTTTGGCACCTTCCACCGCTCTCACTGCAGTGCCACCTCGTCTCTGTGCTCCACGCTGCACTGCTGTTCCAGGCCTTTCCCTGTTGTTGTTGTTGTGTCGTCCCTTGTGTCATGCCCCTGGGCACCTATTTGGTGTCCTGTTTGTCTGTGTGTCTCTTTCAGCCTGCCAGACAGGAATTTCTGCTTTTATTGTTTTGTTGTCACATAGCATTAGTTGTGTTTTCATGGCTGTTTTCTTTTCTGGTGGAGTTTGTGGTCTCCTCAGCTTCACCCCCACCTCTCTCTGTCTCCCTCTATCTCATTGTCTCGCTTTCTCTGTCTTTCTCTCTCTCTTTCTCTCTCTCCCTCTCTCTCTCTCTCACTGTCTCTCTTTCTCTGTCTCTCTGTCTCTCTCTCTCTCTGTCTCTCTCTTAACTTCTTTCTACGTCTCTCTGTCTCTTTGTCTCTCTCTATGAGTCTCTCTCTCTGTCTCTCTTTGTCTCGCTGTATTACTCTTTCTGTCTCTGTCTCTCTGTCAGTCCATACTCCCTCTTCTTCCTCCCCTCAGTCAGATCAGCCTGCTGAGGCTCGGAGAGATCCGAGATCAGAGTGTCTCGCTGCTCAGCTCCTAACCTCCGCTGCAGTGTTCCAAGGCTGCTCCGAATAAGAACCATCTTTCTCCAAGCAGCTGAATCCCCCCCCCCGCCCCCCTCCCAGCATTGGCGGTGCGAGATAATCAATCCCGTCTCCACGGCAACGTCGCCGACGTACTCGGTCCGCCGGGGGGAAGATTGCGGGCGTGCTGATGATGACTGTGGCGTGACTGATGTCTAGCGAGGCGAGCCGTGCGACCTTCACGGATCCGTGCGCGACCCGGAGCTTGACGGCCCGGCCGGGGTCCGGAGAGCAAGACCGGGCCTCTAGAAACGTAATCAACAGGGTGTCATGACTTCAGCCTGCCACACCGTGGTCAGTGTGTTCAGCTGGAACTGAGAGAGGGAAAGGAAGAAGAGGAGGAGGAGGGTGGTGGTGGTGGTGGGGGGGGGGGGGGGTAATCTAGGTCTGTGTCATGGACATTGATGGATGAAGTCTTCTAATCATTGAGAATGTCCACAAACACACCGTGTGCACACGCGTAGCGACGATAAAATGGCAGTATGAGATCTCTTCAGACAATAGTGTTCTGCCAAGTACCTAGGTAAGATGGCCGACTTAACAGCTAAGTCTTGAGAATTACGAAAACACGTGTGGATTACGGTGGGGCCAACGCGAGCCCCTCCCATCCTCCACCACAGAGGCGACACCTTCCATTTTTCTTTTCAGTTGTCCTCACTAACTGTACTGCATCCTAAGGAACACATGACAACGCTGGATTCAAAATGGAGGCTCACTGTCGTCCCATCTCTGGTTTTTTCTCCAGACTCGAAGGTTTCCAGGGTTGTCGTGGCGGCAGTGTTTTCCCCCGGCGCCTGGCACCCGGACTATAATTAGAGAGACGCTGCCGTGGTGATATTCCTGTCTCCCACCTTCCCCCCCCCCCCCCCCCCCCCTTCCTGCTTTCCCTGCGCTCTCTTCCTCTCTAAGTACTCTGTGGTGCCATCAAAGTGTCTGTCACATGCTTGACGCAGGCGAGATGCGCTTGAATCGTTCTTCAGAGGAAACTCGTCTTACGGACGTCAAGATCCTTTTTTTTTATTAAAAGCAAACGACTCAAGTCTGAGTTTCCAGCTCTCAGCCAATCAGAACCGAGGGCCCGGATTCCCGCTGCTGAACTCGATCCCTTTTTCTTTTTTTGTTGTTGCTGGTCTTGAAAACGTTGGTTGGTTCTTTTACGGAGGGAAACCTCCCAGTCTGACCTTCTGACCTCAGTGTGTCATGCGTCAAGAAGCTGGGGGGGATATACTGGGATAGGCCCAGCTATTCTGGGGTGCTGTGTCTTTTGTGGGTTGCGCTGTAACGGGCGTTCTTCACTTGCGTGTTCATGTACACAGAGGTGCGTGTGTTTGCGTGTTTGCTTGCTTGAATGTTTCCCAATATTGCACTGCAGTTGTACAATACCTGGGAGGGACCGTGAGTTTGGACTCTAGTTCACCTAGTTCTAGCTTGTCTTTAGTTCACTGACAGGAGAGCTGCTCTGACCAGGAAGTGTTTGGGAATCGTACAGACCAGATATGTGAATGAACGACGCGTTAAATCGAGCCTCTTCGAGAAGGCTGTCCTGTGTGACTGTCAGACTAGTCTGAACCAGTGTGTGTAACCAGTGTGTGTAACCAGTGTGGGTAACTAGTGTGTGTAACCAGTGTGTGTAACCAGTGTGTGTAACCAGTGTGGGTAACCAGTGTGGGTAACCAGTGTGGGTAACCAGTGTGTGTAACCAGTGTGTGTAACTAGTGTGTGTAACCAGTGTGTGTAACCAGTGTGTGTAACCAGTGTGTGTAACCAGTGTGTGTAACCAGTGTGTGTAACCAGTGTGTGTAACCAGTGTGTGTAACCAGTGTGTGTAACCAGTGTGTGTAACCAGTGTGTGTAACCAGTGTGTGTAACCAATGTGTGTAACTAGTGTGTGTAACCAGTGTGTGTAACCAATGTGTGTAACCAGTGTGTGTAACCAGTGTGTGTAACCAATGTGTGTAACCAGTGTGTGTAACCAGTGTGTGTAACCAGTGTGTGTAACCAGTGTGTGTAACCAGTGTGTGTAACTAGTGTGTGTAACCAGTGTGTGTAACCAGTGTGTGTAACCAGTGTGTGTAACTAGTGTGTGTAACCAGTGTGTGTAACCAGTGTGGGTAACTAGTGTGTGTAACCAGTGTGGGTAACCAGTGTGTGTAACCAGTGTGGGTAACTAGTGTGTGTAACCAGTGTGGGTAACCAGTGTGTGTAACCAGTGTGGGTAACCAGTGTGTGTAACCAGTGTGTGTAACCAGTGTGTGTAACCAGTGTGTGTAACCAGTGTGTGTAACCAGTGTGTGTAACCAGTGTGTGTAACCAGTGTGTGTAACCAGTGTGTGTAACTAGTGTGTGTAACCAGTGTGTGTAACCAGTGTGGGGTAACTAGTGTGTGTAACCAGTGTGTGTAACCAGTGTGGGTAACTAGTGTGTGTAACCAGTGTGTGTAACCAGTGTGTGTAACCAGTGTGTGTAACCAATGTGTGTAACCAGTGTGTGTAACCAGTGTGTGTAACCAGTGTGTGTAACCAGTGTGTGTAACCCAGTGTGTGTAACCAGTGTGTGTAACCAATGTGTGTAACCAGTGTGTGTAACCAGTGTGTGTAACCAGTGTGTGTAACCAGTGTGTGTAACCAGTGTGTGTAACCAGTGTGTGTAACCAGTGTGTGTAACCAGTGTGGGTAACCAGTGTGTGTAACCAGTGTGTGTAACCAGTGTGTGTAACCAGTGTGTGTAACAAGTGTGTGTAACCAGTGTGTGTAACCAGTGTGCGTAACCAGTGTGCGTAACCAGTGTGCGTAACCAATGTGCGTAACCAGTGTGCGTAACCAGTGTGCGTAACCAGTGTGCGTAACCAGTGTGCGTAACCAGTGTGCGTAACCAGTGTGCGTAACCAGTGTGTGTAACCAGTGTGTGTAACCAGTGTGGGTAACAGTGTGTGTAACCAGTGTGCATTAGTTGCAGAAGCTGAGTCTGAAAAGTCATGGTTGTTTGTCCCATTTTCCTCTAAAGCTTATCCAAGAGCAGGGCTCATTGATGATGATGACATGGTTCAGGGTTTAAATGGTGGATGTGTGGTGTGGTGTTGGGCACCAGCAGATCAGGCCATCTGGGCTGGCAGGGCACAGCCTATGGGGGGGCTGCCTGGCTGAGGAGAGGAGGGTGGGGAAGGGTCACAACTGGTACTGTTCCTAACACACACACACACACACACACACATATATGCTGTCCTACATATAAACAGACTCACTCAAACACACAGTCTCATCTCCCACACACTTTGATGATCGCATGCCTGCTCCCAAACGGGCTTGGCAAGAAGGGCTGTTGGTTGTCGTCATAGCGACGTGGGGGGGGGTTGGGGGGGGGGTTGGGGGGAGGATAGTGAGTCTGCCTTGGGTCCAACGGGAACAGACGTCAAGATAGACCCCCATCGTCATGGCGATAGCCAAGGCAACCACTCCTCCGTCCCGGGTGGCTTTCCTGTAATTGGAATGTTGGCAGGCGAGAGAGGCGAGAGGCTGGAGGTCGAGCTGATTGCCCTGTAATCACGGTAACACACTCTGTAGGGAAGATCCGGTCCCCAACACCAGGTGCAGGATAGTATTACAGACACACACACACGCGTTCTCACACACACATATGTTCACACATGTTCACACACATTCACACACGCATTTATTTAAGTTCAAAGATGAGCTCAAGCCAGAGGTCACTGGAGATTCTGCTCGCCAACTGCTGAAGTGCGTGTGTGTTTAGGTCAGCGCGCGTGTGTGTGTGTGTGTGTGTGTGTGTGTGTGTGTGTGTGTGGGAGAGAGAGAGGAAGAGTTAGTCTTGACACCTCTCCTTCCTTCTCCAGTTCAGCCAACTCACTTCCTCTCTAACTGGTTTCCCCACAGCTCCTGTTTCCTGTGCACCCTTTTTGTCCGTGCGTCATCGCTAAACCCCCCGCCATTTTGGATACGTGTGTTTCCAGGCGGCCATCGTGATCGTAGCTCCGTGGCATCGCTCTCTCGTCCCCCGTCCCCCCCCCACCTCCCCTCCCATGTGCTGGTAAAGGGTTGAGCAAATCCCTCGCAACACATCCAAGCCCCCAGGGGGGTCCACCCTTGGCCCCACCCTCATCCCAGACCCCTTCCCCCGGCAGGCCTGAACCACGCTGATAAGACCCCCCCCCCCCCCCCCAGGACCGATTACCACAAAAAGACCCATGGAATCGGTGTGTGTTAGCGTGCGTGTGTGGTAACGTTACATTACGACAAAAAGTGAGGAGGAACAAGATTCTCCCCCAGGACAAACCCAACACAAAAGACTCCTGCATGAACCAATGAGAACGTCGTCATCTGGGAAGGCGGGGCCAGAGGGAATTTGCTTAACCAATAGAATAATTATTCTGGGCTGAGGGAAAAGGACCCGGGAGCCAATTGCGTCATCTGAACCAATCGCTGGCTAAATGAGGCATCAAACATTGATGAAAGACTGGAGGGTTTTTCTGATGCAACAAGGTGATAAGTGCTTGTTGGGGGAAAAAAAAAGAAACTCTGAATAGATTTAATTCAATCAAAATCTCTGTGTGTGGGTGTGTATAGACGTTACTGTGAAACAGTTTTTCCATCAAGTGGAATTCAAGCTAGTTGAGGAAATAGAAGTCTTTCAATTAATGGCACAGGGAGAGGTCACAGGGAGAGGTCACAGGGAGAGGTCACAGGAGAGGTCACAGGTCACGGGGAGGGGTCACGGGGAGGGCGGGTCTGAGTGCAGGTCTGTTGCTCTTCTGATTGGTCTACAAGACGTTTCGTGTTAACATCCAGTCCTACATTAGGAGCAGATTAGTGGATGATTGATCTGCCTGACTCAAAGGCTCCCAGGGTTCAGACGCATCGTGTGGGGGGCTCATCCATCCTGCTCATCCATCCTGCTCATCCATCCTGCTCATCCATCCTGCCATCCAAACTAACCTCATCTTCTCTTCCTGTCCACCCTCCCTCCCCTCCTGTCCCCTCCCTCCCCTCCTCCTGTCCTCCCTCCTGTCCCCTCCCTCCCCTCCTGTCCCCCCTCCCTCCCCTCCTCCTGTCCTCCCTCCTCCTCTTGTCCTCCCTCCCTCCTGTCCTCCCTCCCTCCTGTCCTCCCTCCCTCCCCCCCTCCCTGTCCTCCCTCCCCTCCTCCTGTCCTCCCTCCCTCCTGTCCCCTCCCTCCCCTCCTGTCCCCCCTCCCTCCCTCCTCCTGTCCTCCCTCCCTCCTGTCCTCCCTCCCTCCCTCCCCCTCCCCTCCTCCCCCTCCCTCCCCCTCCTCAGGTGCCCACAGATGAGTCCATGGGTCTGTTGGCAGAGCCCCAGGTCGCCATGTTCTGTGGGAAGCTCAACATGCACATCAACGTCCAGAGCGGCAAGTGGGAGTCGGACCCTTCCGGAACCAAGAGCTGCATCGGAACCAAGGAGGGGATCCTGCAGTACTGCCAGGAGGTAGGGGAGAGAGAGGGAGGCGGTGGGGGAGGAGGTGGTGGGGGAGGAGGAGGTGGAGGTGGAGGAGGAGCTGGAGGAGGGTTGAGGGTGGTAAAGAATGTAGCCATGTTTGTACAGAGTGCAGCTGGTGAGACTGAGAGAGGAGCATGGAGGTGGAAAGAATTGGCGGGGGGGGGGGGGAGGGGGGGGGATTACTGGCACAGAGGATGGAATTCGGAGAAAGGGAACATCTCGAGAGACGTGGAGAGAAAAAAATCTTAAAGGACGGCTTTGGAGAAAAGGAGGAGCGGAGAGAAGTGGGTCAGGTGGAAAGGGTGAAGAAAAGATGAACTGCAGGCAGGAGAGGAGAGACGCTGGCGTGAAATTAACCAAGTAATCGGCAACAACAAGAACTAATATCAGGGGAGGGGCGGGGGGGGGGGGGGGGGGGGGGCTACAAAGAACATGGAAGAAAGGACGACAATAGCAGAGGAGAGGGATGGATTCGTAGGGGAGAGGGAGAAGACGGTGAGGCTAGCTGGAGCAGGGGCAGGGGGGGAGAGGCGGGGGGAGATCAGGAGGGACGGGAGACTGATGGAGTGTGTGTGTGTCTGTGTGCGTGCAGGTGTACCCTGATCTCCAGATCACCAACGTGGTGGAGGCCAACCAGCCAGTCAGCATCCAGGACTGGTGCAAGAAAGGACGCAAGCAGTGCCGCAGTCACCTGCACATCGTGGTGCCCTACCGCTGCCTGGGTGGGTACCTGTGTGTGCGCCTGGGTGTGTGTGTGTGTGCGCGCCTGGGTGTGTGTGTGTGCGCCTGGGTGTGTGTGCCTGGGTGCGTGTGTGTGTGTGCGCCTGGGTGTGTGTGTGTGTGTCTGGGTGTGTGTGTGTGTGCCTGGGTGCCTGTGTGTGTGTGTGTGTGTCTGTGTGTGTGTGTGTGTGTGTGTGTGCCTGGGTGCGTGCGCGCGTGTGTGTGCGCGCCTGGGTGTGTGTCTGTACTTGTCTGTGTCTGTGTGCCTGTGTGTGTGTCTGTACTTGTGTGTGTGTGTGTGTATGTGCCTGTACGTGTGTGTGTGTCTGTGTATCTGTGTGCCTGGGTGTGTGCCTGGGTGTGTGCCTGGGTGTGTGCCTGGGTGTGTGTCTGTACTTGTGTGTGTGTGTGTGCCTGGGTGTGTGTCTGTACCTGATTGTGTGTCTGTGTGCCTGTGTGTGTGTGCCTGGGTGTGTGTCTGTACTTGTGTGTGTGTGTGTGCGCCTGGGTGTGTGCCTGTACCTGATTGTGTGTGTGTGTGTGTGTGCGCAGGTGGGTGGCTAAATCTGTGGACAGGCTGAATATATATGGCGGTATATTAAGTGTATGTGCGTGTCTCTCTTTGAAGTCGGACAAAAGCGGTCTGCTAAATGAAAATGAATAACTGTAAATGTGTGTGTGTGTGTGTTGCAGTTGGGGAGTTTGTGAGCGATGCTTTGCTCGTTCCTGACAAGTGCAAGTTCCTGCACCAGGAGCACATGAACCAGTGTGAGAGCCACCTGCACTGGCACACTGTGGCCAAGGAGGTGAGACACACACACTCACACACACACACTCTCACACACACACACACTCACACACACACTCACACACACACACACACACACACTCTCACACACACACACACACACTCACACACACACGCACACACTCTCACACACACACACACACACACACACACACTCACTCACACTCTCACACAAACGTACACGTTTGTAACAAATCATTCCTCCACCCAGTCATGTGGGGACCAAACCATGAATCTCCATGACTACGGGATGCTGTTGCCATGCGGCATCGACCGTTTCCGAGGGGTGGAGTTTGTGTGCTGTCCCACGGAGGCCGAGCGCAGCGACAGCGGCGAGCAGGATGAGGACGATTCTGACGTGTGGTGGGGCGGAGCCGAGACTGACTACACTGACAACAGGTACAACAGGTACACCAACGTTCTGCTGGGGATCCGTGTTCATCCTGTACATGTATGACCAGCGTGGATGCAACAACCAACAATGCCCCATTGCATCTCTC
>CM059305.1:2817500-2857500 GCA_030340665.1 Neosalanx taihuensis
AGTCATTCTCATGGTTCACCAACACAATATGGCTATTTGCTGCACTAGTGAACAGCAAAAGAACCGTCTGTCCTTTTAGTCTTTCTTTCAAATTTCTTTCTTTCTCTCTCTCTCTCTCTTTCTTTCTCTCTCCCTCCTTTTTTATGTTGCTGGTTTTCTATTTTTTTTCCATTCAGCCTTCCAATCAACTTCTCCCCTTCTCCCCTCGTCGTTCCACCCTCTCGTCCTCTCCTCCTCCCCCATCTCCTCCCCCTCCATCTCCTCCTGCCTAACCGTCCCTCCGCCCTCCTCCTCCTCCCCCAGAGCTGCTGCAGAGGGAGCAGGCAGAGATGGCCCAGCAGCTGTCCTCCCTGCAGAGCGACGTGAGGGTGAGCTACGGCAACGACGCCCTGATGCCCGACCAGCCTGACAGCACCTCCAGCCTGGACTCCCTGGCCAAGGAGGAGGGCCTGGGCCTGGAGGGGCTGGGCTTCATCCACCCTGAGAGCTTCAACCAGGCCAACACCCAGAACCAAGGTAGGAGACACACACACACACACACACACTCTCAGCACACTTAGTTCAGCATAATAAACAATTATCATCTGGACATGAACTACATGAACATGAACTCCTCCCTCTCTTTCTCTCTCTCTCTCTCTCTCTCTCTCTCTCTCTCTCTCTCTCTCTCTCTCTCTCTCCCCCCCCCCCCCTCTCTCTCTCTCTCTCCCTCCTCAGTGGTTCCTGTTGACGCTCGCCCCATCCCTGACAGAGGCCTGCCGACTCGACCAGGTGGGTTGTGTGTCTGTGTTATCTTTACTGTGTGTGTGTGTGTGTGTGTGTGTGTGTGTGTGTGTGTGTGTGTGTGTGTGTGTGTGTGTGTGTAATGTGCAGCTACAGTGTGTGTAATGTGTCTGATGGTCTGCATGTGTTCCAGTGTCTGGTCTGAAGCCAGAGGAGATTCCTGAGATCAGGATGGAGGCTGAGGAGAGGCACAGCACCGGATATGAAGTCCACCACCAGAAACTGGTACACACACTCTCACACACACACACACACACTCACATGCACTCACACACACACACACACACACACACACACACACACACATAGCACTTAGTCTCCAGTGTGCCCTTGCAGCCAACTTGCAAGGGTGTCGCCGTGGCAACCGTATCCCACGGCGACGGCGGCCTGCTAACGACCATGCCCAAGACCTCCTTTCCTCTCGAGTCCTCGTTCTAATGGCCCTCTCTCTCTCCAGCTCCCTTCCCCCCCTGCCCCCCCCACCCCCCCCCCCACCCCCTCTCCCCCAGCTACTGGAACACTCGTTTTACCGGCCCTAAATCCCTCCTCACCTGCTCCAATTTGGAACTCTCACCTTCTACACCTCAGAGTGTAAAATCCCTTAATCCTGACATTCTATTACGAATCATCTCTCTGCCCTGTTCGTTTGAGCTTCCCTGTAGCAGAGTCACTGCAGGACTGGCTCTGTGATCGACAGGTCATGTCTTCATCCCCTGGCTCTGTGATCGACAGTCATGTCTTCATCCCCTGGCTCTGTGATCGACAGGTCATGTCTTCATCCCCTGGCTCTGTGATTGACAGGTCATGTCTTCATCCCTTACCTCGTCTCTCAGGTGTTTTTCGCCGAGGACGTCGGCTCGAACAAGGGAGCAATCATCGGGCTGATGGTCGGTGGGGTTGTCATAGCAACTGTCATCGTCATCACCCTGGTGATGCTGCGGAAGAAGCAGTACACATCCATCCATCATGGAGTCATCGAGGTGGGGAGGCTCTCTCTGTGTGTGTGAGCGTGTGAGCGTGTGAGTGTGTGTGTGTGTGCGTGCGTGCGTGTGTGTGTGTGTGTGTGTGTGTGTGAAAGAGCGAGCGTGTGTGTGTTTGTGAGCGTGTGAGCGTGTGTGTGTGTGTGTGTGAGTGAGTGAGTGAGTGAGTGAGTGAGTGAGTGAGCGTGTGTGTGTGTGTGTGTGTGTGTGTGTGTGTGTGTGAGAGCGAGCATGTAAGTTTGTGTGTGTGTGAGAGTGTGTGTGCGTGTGTGAGAAAGCGAGCGTGTACGTGTGTGTGTGAGCGTGTGTGTGTGAGCGAGCGTGTGTGTGTGTGAGCGTGTGTGTGTGTGTGTGTGTGTGAGCGAGCGTGTGTGTGTGTGAGCGTGTGTGTGTGTGTGAGCGAGCGTGTGTGTGAGCGTGTGTGTGTGTGTGTTTGAGCGAGCGAGCGTGTGTGTGTGTGTGTGTGTGTGAGCAGTCCTCTAACTCGTCCCTCCCTGGTGCAGGTGGATGCTGCTGTCACCCCAGAGGAGAGGCACCTGTCCAAGATGCAGCAGAACGGCTATGAGAACCCAACCTACAAGTTCTTTGAGCAGATGCAGAACTGAAGAACACGTTGCGTAACCCTCCCACCTTCCCCTCTGTCACCCCCCACCCCCATCTCTCACCCCCACCCCCACTGTAACCCTCCCACCTTCCCCTCTGTCACCCCCCACCCCCATCTCTCACCCCCACCCCCACAGTAACCCTCCCACCTTCCCCTCTGTCACCCCCCACCCCCATCTCTCACCCCCACCCCCACAGTAACCCTCCCACCTTCCCCTCTGTCACCCCCCACCCCCATCTCTCACCCCCACCCCCACAGTAACCCTCCCACCTTCCCCTCTGTCACCCCCCACCCCCATCTCTCACCCCCACCCCCACTGTAACCCTCCCACCTTCCCCTCTGTCACCCCCCACCCCCATCTCTCACCCCCACCCCCACTGTAACCCTCCCACCTTCCCCTCTGTCACCCCCAACCCCCATCTCTCACCCCCACCCCCACAGTAACCCTCCCACCTTCCCCTCTGTCACCCCCCACCCCCATCTCTCACCCCCACCCCCACAGTAACCCTCCCACCTTCCCCTCTGTCACCCCCAACCCCCATCTCTCACCCCCCACCCCCACTGTAACCCTCCCACCTTCCCCTCTGTCACCCCCCACCCCCACTGTAACCCTTCCACCTTGCCCACTGTCACCCCCAACCCCCATCTCTCGCCCCACCAACACCCTTCACCCCCCTCCCCTCCCCTCCTAGATGTTTCTGTTCCCAGCCTAACTCATCCCAGCCTCACCACCGCCCTCTCCTGGTCTGGGGTGGGAGGACAAAGCCCTGGTGCTGGTCCAGGGTCAGTGTTAGCTTCTGACTTGCGAGTGCTGAGGTGTGGACTTGAGTAGAGAAACTGACCCTGAATCAGCACCTACGAGGTGACGTGCGTCACACACTCCTCCTCCTCTCCCCCCCTCCCCTCCCTATACTACTGCACTCACTGTACACTGGGGTAATGGGTGATGTCTCCCTCCCCCCTCTTCTCTCACCTGCCCCTCTCTCACCCCTCTCATTTCTCTTTTCATTCTTATGACAGCTGTGATGTGTTAGATCACACAAGGCATTTAAGGATTCAGTGCTGTTGATGATGTTGATGATTATTATACATGATAATGATGGCAACAATGTATTCTGAATGAGCTCTTTTGTTTTGGAGTTATTCTATCATTTCCGGTTTTGTTTTCCAAAAAAAAGGAACAAAATGTAAAAAAAAAAAAAACTAAACAAAAAAAAACATCCATGTAAAGATAACAATTGTTCTTTTTTTTAAATGCGTGTTATGTACTGAAGTAATGCTTAAACCTAGCTGTTCTATTTAGTGCATGATGACAACGATGATGATGATGATGATAATGAGGGGATTCAAAATGGTGTTTCCACTTCTCTGACACCTTTTCTCGCGTAGAGATTGTCATTCTAGCAAGATTGTAAATTTTAGTATCTTCTCGTGATCACGTGTCTCAGAACAACAATGAAAATATGATGAATCTAGATGACTGGGCTCTCTGCTTTGATATCATGTTAAGTAAACCTTGAGAGGTCTGTGCTTTTGGATTTGAAGATTCATTTCTATTTTTTTCCCCACCTTTCTTTCTCTTTTTTTTTTTTTTACCATGCTTGTTCCCAGAGCTATGAGCCTTGTCATGATCTGTATATGTACATTATTATTATTATTATTATTATCTGAAATGTAACGTGTTTGGAATCATGTTGCGTTTTCAGACCTAAATGTTTGAGCCTCTTGGGCCCTATTTAATTTAGATTTTTTCTTTTCTTCTTCAAACCCCTGTTGTGCGTTTTCTTAAATGGTTTGGGGAAGATCGGTGTATGTTTGGGGGGGGGGACTAGGAGAAGGGAGGGATGCGGGATGGATGATTCTCTGTGTGTGTGTTCTCCTGTCTAGTTAGCGTTCTCGTCCGGTTCCACGTTTGCAAAAAAAGGAAAAAAAATTGCCCCTCTCCTTTGATTTAAGATGCAAAAAGTTGAAAATCCATTAACAAGATCCAGTAACGAGTTATCCTGCAGCGTTAACTCTATTCTCCTCCTCCGCCTCTCTTTCTCTCCATCTCCTACACTTCTTTCTCTGTCTCTCCAACTCCTACACCTCTCTCTCTCCATCTCTTTCTCTCTTTCCATCTCCTACACTTCTTTCTCTGTCCTTCCAACTCCTACACCTCTCTCTCTCCATCCATCTCTTTCTCTCTCCATCTACCACCTTCCAATCTGCTGACACCAGAACAGGTGCACTGCTAGAGGGTGTGCATGTGAGAGATGGGAGGAGAGGAAGGAGGAAGGGGTAGCAGGGATTTAGCTGTTCCAGATGGATGCCTGAGCCAGCAGGCCGTAAAATGGATTTCTCCCCAGCCTTCAGGCGCTCTGCTCACTTCATAATTATCATGACTATCACAGCACACTTCTATCTGAAGATCCCTGCATTAACCAAGCCTGTTCTAGAAGGTTCCTGGTTGTGGAGAATACAGGTGATTTGGTCAGATTAGAAGTAATTGGGGAGTTAAAAGAGGGATAATTAGGCTGAGGGGAGGCTGTAACTAGAAGATTCCATGGACGCCTCCTTGTCACCATGCATCTGAACCTCGTTATTGTAAAACATCACTACAACACGACATCAGGGGTTATTTTACTGCTTGTTAGTTGGAAGTGTTGGAAGCATGCGTGTCGTGAGTGGAGCCTTTGGTAGAAGGTTGGTTCCAGAGAAAGCCTTGAGATGGATGTCTGGTATGCAGAGGTGGGGCATGCTGCACTGGACTAGACCGTCACTTCGGTTCCTAAGGTGTTTGTTTTTGGACCAACTGAAAGCAGACGAGTTGGAAGAAAAAGCAGGATTTTTTTTTTCTGTCTATTTGTGGCTTTATATCCACTGTGTGTAATTGTGCAAGCCATTTGCTTTGACTGGGAAAATGCTTTCTACACTGTATTCCATATAAATAAAGTTTTGAATGTACATACAGCTTCTTTGTGTGTGCCTTATTATGGACGGCCTGTTCACATGCATAATGACATACATAATTTTATATTTTTTTATATATATTCAATTTTATTTAAACATAAGGTACCCTCATATGGGTAATGTAACATGAACAAGAATAGAGGAAATATGAGACAATGACACTCATTTATTTACATCTATCGATCTAAAAGCCCACTGTGTTCGGGGTCTATCACGTTGCTATGCTCAGTGACCGATGCTCTTTGTAAAGCTCTCTCTTGTAAATCGCTTTGGATAAAAGCGTCTGCTAAATTAATAAATGTACAGTAAATGTAAATCTAAAATTTAGTTCATGAGCGTCATTCTCCAGCAGTGCGCAAAAGAGTTGCGCTTTGATGCGCACAAAGCTCGACCTCCATTCTTACCCACAATCCACTGCTGCTCACCGTGTTATCTCTGGTCTCGAGCGTCAAGGTGAGTGCTGTTTAGAAGACAAACATGTGGATAAAATCAACTTTAATCTTACTTTCTTTGCAGTTATTAACGTCATTATGTACTAAGTCCATTGTTAAAGATATGAGTTTGTAAGGTTTGTAAATATATGAGTCAGAACGATGAAAGGAGACGTTTTCAGACAGCACATGCTAGGTAGCTTAGCGTTCTAGTGACACAGGGCAGATCTTAATCTTGTTGCGGCCATAACAATGTCTTCAAGTTGAAGATGTATCTGTATATTATTGTTGTACAATAAAATAAATTGTATTTTTTTATTTCGTAATATTTATGTTTATTGTTGATGTATTCTTTTATGTGTACGGTGTCCTTGAGTGTCGAGAAAGGCGCCTTCCAAATAAAATATATTATTATTATTATTATTACAGCCTTTGAACTTGACCTCTGTAATGAAATAGCGATAATAATATTGCACCAGACACAGTCTTGCTATAAGGCAGGGGTAGAGAATCCTGATGTTTCCCTGCTCCAGCACACCTGATTCTAGTTATGAGGCTTCCACAGAGCTTGATAACGACCCTTCATTCGAATCAGGTGTGCTGGAGCAGGGAAACATCTAAAACATGCAGGACTATGGTTGTTGAGGCTCAGGGTTCCCTACCCCTGCTATAAGGAGTCCTGTGTTCCTCTCTTGTCCTCCTCAGCTTCATCATCATGGCGCTTCACCGCTTGTTCCAGCTGTCTGCGCTACTGCGCTCCGCCGTGTCTCAGACACTCCGCAGGAACATGGGTCTGTCAGCGGTCCTGTTCAACCGGGCGTCAGACCTGGACCCGGTCCAGAAGCTGTTCCTGGACAAGATCCGTGACTACAACTCCAAGAGCCAGTCAGTCCTAGTTAACGCTTCATCCTGTCCTCCACGCTGTTTAGAAACTGTTGACTCATCATCTGACCGTGTTCCTGCCTCTCTCCCTGCCTCTCTATCTGCCTCTCTCCCTGTCTCTCTGTCTGCCTCTCTCCCTGTCACTCTATCTGCCTCTCTCCCTGTCTCTCTATCTGCCTCTCTCCCTGCCTCTCTATCTGTTTCTCTCCCTGCCTCCCTCCCTGCCTCTCTCCCTGTCTCTCTCCCTGCCTCTCTCTGTCTTTCTCCCTGTCTCTCTGTCTGCCTCTCTCCCTGTCACTCTATCTGCCTCTCTCCCTGTCTCTCTATCTGCCTCTCTCTGTCTTTCTCCCTGCCTCTCCCTGCTTCTCTCTGCCTCTCCCTGCTTCTCTCTGCCTCTCTCTCCTCCTCTCTATCTGCCTCTATCTGCCTCTTTCCCTGCCTCTCTCCCTGCCTCTCTCCCTGCCTCTCCACCTGTCTCTCTCCCTGTCTCTCTCCCTGCCTCTCTCCCTGCCTCTCTCTGCCTCTCTCCCCCCACTCAGGGAGGCCGGTGGGATAGTTGATGCAGGCGCCACCTATCAGAAGAGCCTGACTGAAGAGAAGACCAAGCTGCAGAGGTTATACGGGACTGGTGACCTCACCAAGTTCCCAGACTTCCAGTTCCAAGGTGTGTGCGTCGCCACGGCCGGATCAGCTCCCACGTTTAGACATCACATTCCTCTCTCCACAACAGCTGCTGTTCACCTGCTGTTCTGTTACTGGATGTTTGCTTGCCTTTTTAATGTGGTACTTCAAATGCAGGTTATGAGAGCTCTTCATGTATTAAAAGATTGAGACTAATTTCTGCTTTCTCTCTTTCAGACCCCAAGTTTGACGAAGTGGTCAAGTAAATGATGGCCATGGAGTATCTGTCCCTACATGTCATAATGTTCTATTTAATAAATGAGAAATGAATATATTTATGTCGCTGTGTTTTCCATCTTTTTTTGTTGTTGTTGTAAGGGAACCCACTCTGTGCCAATGCATATTCACACACGTAATGTTGATAAAGAAACAACTCTTTAATTGAGTGCATATCATGTAATGAACAAACACATCCATACCTTATCTAGAAAACATCCACTCGGGTATACAGACACTCTGGAGAACACAGTAGCATAATACTTCAATGCAAGTAAGGCAAATCTCGACAAAAGGAATAGAAAAATAAGGTCGACCCAAAGCAAAAGGCACATCAGAGACCATGCAGGCACAAGGGTGACAAGGGATTTAAAATGGCGGCTTCAAACAACATATACAGTATGTCTCAGTTAAGAACCTGAGGCATTTAGAGTAGAGCAGAGAACAGGATTTTAAGGTGGTGGGGCTGTACACTGTGGTTCCTTTATGTCCACAACTTTACACGTCAGAGACGAAAAAGTTTCGCTCTTTAGTTCATTAAATAGTAGTTCATTTTTTGGCCAGTAGAGGGAGATAAAGACTATTTTCATACTTCTCCACCAGAGGGAGTGAGAGTTCCATGTAACTCACAAGGAGAAAAACAGGCTTTGTTTTTCCAAGACAGGCAGAGGAGTTGGCTTAGGTGCCTCGATGAGTTGTCTATTTTTAAACTCCATGAGGGGAGAAGAGTGACTCTGCAAGAGAAACAACTTCAAGGAACATCAGTGACAACTTGTCCAGTGTTGGCACAGCAAGAAGAACCTGAAGCACTTTCTGCAGAAGGCTGGATCCTCACAGCATGAACGACTGCGTGTGTTTGAAGTCTTGAGGCTTTAAAGAGGGAAAAAAGATGAGGAATTTATTCTTCTATGTAATTTTGTGTATATAAATCATGTATATTATATTATTTCGCTTTTTGCTGAATCATTTAATCCACTGGGCCTGAGAGCATGCATGCATGAGCCACAAAAACCCCAATCAACACTTTCCTGTCATAATCCATTAGTGTTCAACTCTGGGAGAGAAAGTAGAAGCAAAGCATATTGATGAAATACTCACATGTTGTGGCGGAGCAGTGTAGTTGGTGTTGGACCTGGAAGAGAAACACAGACAGTTTAAAGAGAAACACAGACAGTTTAAAGAGAAACACAGACAGTTTAAAGAGAAACACAGACAGTTTAAAGAGAAACACAGACAGTTTAAAGAGAAACACAGACAGTTTAAAGAGAAACACAGACAGTTTAAAGAGAAACACAGACAGTTTAAAGAGAAACACAGACAGTTTAAAGAGAAACACAGACAGTTTAAAGAGAAACACAGACAGGGAGGATGACTTAAGCAGCAGGAACCGGAACATTCCCTACATGTCTGAAACTGGGGGTTGTCTTTCCTGGGGAAGAGCTTTTAAATGAAACTACGGTCTTTGTAATGACGTGGTGGTTGTGTCTTTGACGGGGCAAGTCCGTCGGGCCGTTTTTAGGGTGTGTGTGTCTGTCCGAGAGTCAGACTCACTTGTCCTCTGATCTGTGAAGGTTCTGGCTGCTGATGTGAGCCACACCGTGACACTGGGGGATCCAAAATGACCTGCAGTGGGTACATTTACGAGGGGGTCGTAGGACAGAGGTGAGTGCAGGGGTCGAGGCGGGGGAGGGCGGGGGCAATTTAGTTTCACGCTGCACACCACATGCTTCGGGGTTACTGTCAAAACACAGCCATACTGAGTGAGGAAAGCCAATCACAACACTGCTAAAGTCTAGTGTTAGCCAATGATAATGAAGAGGGGTGGGGGAGGAGGGGGGAGGGGCTGTGGCAGCAGCTGATCCACTCAGTGATCCAGTCAGTACCTCCTGCAGTAGTAGAGTCTGTCAGTGCTGGAGTCTGTTATGGACAGCGCCTGCGGTCTCTAACCTGACCTATTGTATGTCAAGTAGTGCTAAATGACATCACAGAGCCTCATCAACTGCTCAACACCTGTTCCTGTCTCTAGATGGCGGACAGACATCCAGACACCGCTGTGTTTACACACCTGTTCAAACTCCACAGGCCTGACCCACCATGAAACGTGTGTGTGTGTGTGTGCGTGCGTTCGTCGAAACGGCCACTCTCACTTCTGGCTACTTGTGGTGCAGTGTATGTTAGTTGTGTTGTAGCGTATGCAGTGTATGTCGTTGTGGTGCAGTGTATGCAGTGTATGTAGTTGTGTTGCAGTGTATGTGGGCTATTTTTAGTCAATGGAGGAGTGAAACTCGTGCTTACCGTCCTTTTTGTCCTGAAGAGAGAGTGAGAGAGGATTGGAGAAAGGAGAAGAATCGTGTTAAACTGAGAGATGTGTAAATATGCACAACAACAACAATAGAACATCCATATCCCTCGATTATCTGTAAACTGACAGTATACCCTGCCAGATGACTAAAGGGTCACACACACACACACACACACACACACACACACACACACACACACACACACACACACACACACACACACACACCAACACACATGGCAGCGACTCACTGCTGAAATAACCATTGCGATGGGCGTAGAAGGCTCCAAAACCACAGACAGCCACCAAGCAGATGACCACAGCTGCAGCCACGAGCGCTGGGATGTTAATGTCATCTGAAAGACACGCAAGACACATCGTCTATGATGCGGGCAGGCCAGAACCACCCCCCCACCCCTCCCTCCACCCTGACCCAGTCACACACACACACATACCGATCTTCATGTGTTTCCCCTCGCACATCTTGGAGGGTCCCACTCCATTAGAGGCCAGGCAGCTGTACTGGCCTGTGTCTGTCCTGGACACCGTCCGAAACTCCTGATTGGACGAGCCAGAAGGATGGAGGGACGGATAGATATTTTTTACATTTTATTTATATATACACCTGTTTGTTTGTCTGCCTGTCTGTCTGCTTACACCCCCCCCCCCCTACTATATATATCCATTCTCCCCTATATTCGTATTCGCACTCGCTATAGTTAAATGCCCCCCATCTGTACAGCTAGTGCCCTATTTTTCATTGTATATTATCTTAATTTTTTATTCTACTTTATTTTACTCTAATATATGTTCTATGTTTGCTCTTTCCTGCCACAGTAAATTCCGTGTTTGTGTATCTTGCATGGCGATTAAAACTGATTCTGATACATATGGATGTAGAATGACAGCCCCTAAAGTGGGCCGGGTGTGTTGTGAGGCTGCTTGTCCGGTTCTCTCACCAGGATCCCCGTCATGGGGTTGATGTTGTAGGTGGCGTTGGCTGAGCGGGAGGGGACCAGGGGCAGGTCGTCCTTGTACCAGGAGTAGGTGGCGGGGGGGATGCTGAGACGGTCCCTGCAGCGCAGCTGCACCACGGAGCCTGTGAGGGCGGAGCTGGGGATGTCGCAGGACGGGGTGTGGGGGGGCACTGAGACACACACACACACACACACATACACACACACACACACACACATACCAGGATGGCATCAGACAAAGATATAGACACATAGTTCATACAAGAAGTACAGCAAATAATCCAAGACTAGAAGCAGTTCTAACAGTATTTCTGTGGAGGTAAGAGCCAAAGTACACTGTGTGTTTTAACCAATGTATTAGTACTCCTATTAACGATAATATTACATAGTTCGATAAGAGAATGTTACAAAAAATTAAATCCAAGTGCAACAACGGTCTGTCCACATTAAGACAGCTGATTCAATGCAGGGAGGACCAAACAGACAGACAGACAGACAGACAGCAGGCAGGCAGGCAGGCAGGCAGGCAGGCAGGCAGCAGACAGCAGACAGGCAGGCAGACAGACAGACAGACAGACAGACAGACAGACAGGCAGGCAGGCAGGCAGGCAGGCAGGCAGACAGCAGACAGGCAGCCAGACAGACAGACAGCAGACAGACAAGCAGGCAAGCAGGCAGGCAAACAGGAGACAGACAGGCAGACAGGCACCAGACATCCATACCCAGAACTTTGAGGGTGATGTTTGTCTCCCCCAGGGTCAGAGCGTCTAGCGGGGCGCTGATCTCACAGCGGTATTGGCCGGCGTCTTGCTGGCTCACCCTCTTCAGCGTCACTGTCGCCCCCTCAATCTCCGCCCGGCCCGCAAAGTTTCCTGGGAAGCACAACAGCGGATGAAAAATAAAGATACTTCCTCCTGATAAAAATTTAACTTAATCAAGGCTTCTGGGAGGGAGGGAGAAAGGGAGGGACTGAGAGGGAGGGAGAGAATGAGAGGGAGGGATGGATGGACTGGGAGAAAGAGGAGAGAGATCCCACCTCTGAAGTCGCCTTCAAAGTAGACAAACGACACGTCCGTGTCTTTTTTCTTCCACTCGATCCGCGGGTTCTGCTCTTTCTCCGTCTTGAACTCGCAGGAGAGAACGGCATCTGCAGGCAGGCAGGCCAACAGGAAGTGTGGGAGAAGGAGAGGAAGGAGAGGAAAGAGAGGAGGGAGAGGAAGGAGAGGAAAGAGAGGAGGGAGAGGAGGGAGAGGAGGGAGAGGAGGGAGAGGAAGGAAGGAGAAGAAGGAGTGGAGGGAGAGGAAGGAGAGGAAAGAGAGGAGGGAGAGGAAGGAGAGGAAAGAGAGAAAGGAGAGGAAGGAGAGGAAGGAGAGGAAGGAGAAGAAGGCATAGTAAATTAGATTAGATTAGATTAGATTCAACTTTATTGTCATTACACAGGTACAAGTCCATCAACAAAACAACACCGGGAAGGAATAGATCAGCACTTCTCAGCCCTGGTCCTCAGAACCCTTTGCCCTGCATGATGAGACCATCTTCCAACACACCTGGTTCAAATGAAGTGGTTGTTACCTAGCGATGAGGAGGCAACAACCTTTCATTTGAAACAGGTGTGTTGACACAGGGAAATACCCCCCAAAAAACATGCAGGAAAAGGTCCCTGAGGACCAGGGTGGAGAACCACTGAGATGGGACGACCATCTTACCTGCACCTTCCCGAACCTCCACCTTGGGCCTGCTGGTAAACACAGTAACAGGAATGGTGGGGGGGCCTGTCAGACAGATATAGGAGGACAACAGTGAGACGATCTTGCCTGCAGTACCGCTGTCAACCATGAGGGGGCAGAAGGAGATTTGATCAGATAAACCTTTATTTGTCCTGGGGGGGGGGGGGGGGGGGGGGGGGGGGGGAATTGCAGTTCACAACAGCACACAGAGCTGCTGGGTAATATAACAATAACAATAAGGGAGGCACGGTATAGTACAGTATAAAAAATACTTTATTAATCCCCCTGGGGAAACTCTTTGGCAGGACAGTGCCCATCGAGGCAGCGACAAAGTAAACGTATCGGCGCACAAGGCCTTCTGAACCGCCTTCGACCGAGAGCAAGAAGGGGCGTAACGCTTGATGAGTGCAGACACTTAGCGGGCGTCAGACAGGTTTCTCTGGATGCGGCGTCAGATGACGGTGGGATTACCAGGAGGTGTAATCCTAGGAGTTAGCCAGCCGCCGTAGGAAGATTTAAGGGATGCGTAAGGAGAAGGTTAGTGGGTCTAATCTGAGCCGGCATGTAGTTGATGACCTCTGATTGGCGTTGAAATGTATTTCTGCCGTTCAAAGGCGGCCATTGATTCCTGTTATCTGGACAGGAACAGGAAACAGATGCAACCCTTCCTGCGAGCTGATTGGTGAATCAGTCAGCATTATTGTTTTGTCAGCCTGCTACTTTTGGCACGTTGCCATGGGAAACGCCTGTTGTCCATGAGTGAACTGATTCTGTGGATTGATCGTGTGTGAATGCAGACATGAGAAGGAAAATGCAACTCACGCTGCCTTTGATTGCGTGCTTCATGTTTGATAAGTCTGCGAGTCATGCGGCGCAGTCGGCTAGGGAGTCGGCCTAGCAATCAGAAGGTACCTGGTTCAATCCCCGGCTGTGTCAACATGATGTTGTGTCCTTGGGCAAGGCACTTCACCTTACTTGCCTCAGGGGGAATGTCCCTGTACTTGGCTGTATAAGTCACTCTGGATAAGAGTGTCTGCTAAATGACTAAATGTCTGTCAATGCTAAATTATAGTATACCATTTAGATATATGCCACCAAGATGTGCAGTACACGAAGCAACCCTTGTTTAGACGGAATGGTAAACTAAATCAGCGTAGTCTTGTTAACCTGTACATTGTCGGGCAACATCCCTTGAGTTGCTTAACAAACAAGGTGTCTGGTCTTTGGCACGCAGATAAGCCATCTGTCAACGAAGTTTAACAGAGGACGTGTCACCCCTGCGATGCCCTAAGGTCAGCCGCCAAACCCTAGAGCTGTACAGCTTCCTCTTTGATGGCTCCGGCTTGGTTTCTACTTCCTGCGCGTTCTATTGTCAGACATCAGGCTTGGGAGACGACAGAGAGGGGAAGGTCACGTTAGGGAGCTTTAGTCATTGTCCTCCAGCGCCTGTTGCCGTGGTTGGTGAAGAGCAGATCTTACAGGAACAGTGGAAGTCGGTACAATAGCGCTGAAGCAAAACACAGGAACTGCGCAGAGACTACAGGAAGGAGACCAGTATGGAGGGAAATGATTGGGCGCGCTGTGAGCCTAGGCCACATGGCTCCGCTAGTGTAAATTTGACCAGAATACCTCATAAATCTTGCTCTGCGCATGTGGACACACAAAAAAATACAACAAGCTGGAGCGAAGTTCACATTTACCTATTGTACTAAACCTACTGTGATGTTATTACCAGCAGGTCGTTTTCAGAATCCTACAGATGTTTCAATACCCAGATAACGGCAGCGTCATGTTTTGATGTTTTGGGGCCTCCGTCCTGCTGGCCTGTGTGAATAGTGAGTTTATCAGTGCAGGGAGGGAGGGAGGGAGGGAGGGAGGGAGGGAGGGAGGGAGGGAGGGAGGGAGGGAGGGAGGGAGGGAGGGAGGGGGGGGGGAGGGGGGGGGAGGGTGGCCTTGCAGCAGTCATCGTTGTTTAGAGCCTTTGTTTCTCTAAATGGATGAACACAGGCAGAGAGAGGGGTGGGGAGAGAGACAAAGACAGAGATAGGGAGAGATGGAGGGAGGGAGGGAGAAGAGACGAGGAGTCGAGGGGTGAGAGAGAAAGTAACGGAGGAGGATGAAGGAAGAAAGAAGGCTCATATTGGGAGACAGGGATGGTGCTGAGAGAAAGAAGACGAGACCGAAAAGTGAAAGAAAAAAACAAGTGTGAGAAAGCGAGAGAGCAAGAGAGAAAGAGAGAGCAAGAGAGAGAGAGAGCAAGAGAGAGAGAGAGCAAGAGAGAGAGAAAAGAGAGAGAGAGAAGAGAGAGAGTAAGAGAGAGCAAGAGAGAGAGAAAAGAGAGAGAAAGAGAAACAGAGAGAGAGCAAGAGAGAGAGAAAAGAGAGAGAGAAACAGAGAGAGAGAGAGCAAGAGAGAGAGAAAAGAGAAAGAGAGAGAGAGAAACAGAGAGAGAGAGAGCAAGAGAGAGCAAGAGAGAGCAAGAGAGAGAGAGAGAGAGAGAGATACATTCTCTGACAGCAGCATCCCGTTGCATTGAAGTAACCTGCCACAGTGTATCAGCAGTTGCGGGCGACACCTCGATGAGGGCTGTCTCCTGGAGGTAGCAGAGATGTGGCAACTTGACACAGGGCCACACTTCACCTCACCGCCTGTCTGCCTGTCTGCCTGTCTGCCTGTCTGCCTGCCTGCCTGCCTGCCTGTCTGCCTGTCTGCCTGTCTGTCTGTCTGTCTGCCTGTCTGCCTGTCTGTCTGTCTGTCTGTCTGTCTGTCTGCCTGTCTGTCTGCCTGTCTCTGTCTGTCTGCCTGTCTGCCTGTCTGCCTGCCTGCCTGCCTGCCTGCCTGTCTGTCTGTCTGTCTGTCTGTCTGTCTGTCTGTCTGCCTGTCTGCCTACCTGTCTGCCTGTCTGTCTGCCTGCCTGCCTGCCTGCCTGCCTGTCTGCCTACCTGTCTGCCTGTCTGCCTGTCTGTCTGCCTGTCTACTGGCTGAACCAATCCACCTGTCTGAACTGTCACACACTCCACCGCCACCAACACACAACACACACGCCGTGAACACACAAAAACTCAGCGTGCACACACACACACCCTGATGTCAACGATGTGTGTGGAGACGTCCACACACACCCATACCGTGAGCACACACATGAACACACACAGACGAACACAAACACAGACACAAAGGCACACACATCTGGCCCGCCCTATACACTTCACCTTACGTACACACAGAGCCCAAACAGAAACAGAGCTTCCACATGCGCTCACACACACACACACACACACACACACACACACACACACACACTCACACTCAGTCAGGCATGTGTTCCCTCCCTCATGTTCTAGATCAGGGTCCACCGGCAGCGATCTAACACAGTCTGGGGACGTTCAAAAGCAGACATCTACACAAGAGGCAGCCAGCACAGACTCCATGGACAGAGAAAGGACAGTGTGTGTGTGTGTGTGTGTGTGAAGGGGTGTGTGTATTTATGTGTGTGAAGGCGTGTGTGCGTTCCCCACCCCCCCCCCCCCACCCCTCTTGAGAACAAAGCCCTTCTGTATCAGTGTAACCCTGCACTCCACTGTGTGTAACAGCTGGCCTGGTCAAGGCCTTGGGGGGGGGGGGGGGGGTCTGGAGCCCCACCCTGGTGCACAAGGCCTGGGGGGTGGGGGTGGGGGGGTTGGAGCCCCACCCTGGTGCACATACCCCCAAACCACAGCAGCCGCTCGACTCGCTACCTACCCAGCTGTAGGAAATCATCCTTGCCATCTAATATTACAACAGAGTCTAACTGTGTTTTGGCACGAACACGCTAACTCAACAGTTCGACACTGAATAGGAGAACTCTCTAACCCAATCTGGCTATGCTCCCTGATCCAGATTAAGATTATTCATGTCATGCTGCTTGTTCCACGGCTCATACACCTTGTTCCACATCAAATGACGTGACTCCGAGGATGGTTCTGCGCAAACCGCTGCCTTTTCCACCGATTCAAGGACTCAGGGTAGCATGTTTTGCTGCACGAAAGGCTGGTTATCATGTTCCAGTGGGAAGGCTTTATGGTTGAGACTGTTATGTCTGTAGGTCTGATAGCGTGGCAGCGTGGCATCAGACACTCTGTCCACAGAAATGATAACCCCCAACTGGGACCATCGATTGGAAGGTCGTAGACACACAACACTGAAGTGGACTGATGGGACAGGAGTTTGAAGGGGAGATCTTCATACATTTAAGCTGAATACAAGCATTTTTTTTATAGAACTATAATACTAGAGTTCTAGATTATATCAGTGGTTCTTAAGCCTGGTCCTCAGGGCCCACAGGTGTGTTGGAGCAGGGAAACATCTAAAACATGCAGGACAGTGGGTCCTGAGGACCAGGGTTAAGAACCACTGGGTTATATAACTGTATACCCACCAAGAAACAACACATTCTATGTACATGATATAGGCCATACTGTATATCTCAACTGCGGATAATAAGTACTGAAAACACAGCCCCTTATTTGACCTTTCTAGATTTCACAAACTTGAAAGGATTTTTAAGCCTTGTGGGAACCTGTTATTGCGAAGAGCGGAACGTATGTCAGACTCCATGACCATGGAGAGGAGCAGAAAGCTGCTGAAGATAGAGGCATGAGTCTGGACTAGGATGACCTCCGAACCACAACACTGTGGGGCCAACGTGAACACTGGTGTGGAGCACCGGGACAGGAACACAGCCTGGGTCCTGTGGAGCTCGTCCGTCTGACCAGGACTGGAAGCTCTCAGGCAGACCAGCAGCGGGCTACTCTGGGCTGCCTTCCCAGAAACAGAGCGTTGATGTGAGGCAGACCAGCCTGCTAGCAGGGCCGGGGGGTGAGGTGGGGGACTGGGGGGCTGGGGGGCTGCGGGTGGGGGGCAACTCAACACCACTGCTGTGGTCACCGCTCTCAGATTCAGGGTGGAACATACTTTCATGGCTGGCCCCTCACGGAAAGAGGATTAGATGTGAAGATACATAAATCTACCCGAGCCAAAGTATGGAAGGATATCCTCATAATACTGCTCACATAGCCATGCTGACAGTACTATGAAAACAGCTATGATCATAACAATACACTGCACTTTTTTGTTGTTATGATTGTGTATCTTTTTTTTTAAAGCTCTCTTTTGTAAGTCGCTTTGGATAAAAGCGTCTGCTAAATAAATACATGTAATGCCATGTACATTAATCAGATGAATTAGGTGGACATGCATCTTTTTCTTAAACACACACACAGAAACACACACGCAGTCAGACAAAGATTCATGTAATCTGCAAAACAGTAGAAATCATCGCAAACCTATGATGTATATAAGGCAGAAGGCTACTCACACTGTACAATTAAGATGACAACAGACAGCAACAGTGATGCTTTCTCCATCATTAATTCCTCTGAACCTTGGCGCCTCTTCTTGCACTTAGTTATAACTCCAAAATCCAGTTAATAATCGAGATTATTTTCCCAGGCGGGGTGTTTGTTCCAGTCGAGTTGGCACTTTTTGGACTCTACTAAACTCGCTCTACTAAACGCGCTCCGGCCAGGACGCGGTGAGAGGCAGCGTGGGTCTCTGAGCAGTCCCACTGTGATATGGGCTCCTCGGTGTCCTGCTGTCGCGATCAGAGACGGTTCTTGGATGAGTGGAAGGGAGGGAGGGGTGGGGGTGGAAGGGAGGGAGGGAGGGGTGTGGAAGGTATTAACCATGGCATGTGAAGAGCGCGGCGCTGTGTTCAAGACGCGCACTACACTTGTGGAAACAAGTGTACATTTATTCATTTACTTACAGTAAGTGCAGGGACATTCTCCCTGAGGCAAGTAGGGCGAAGTGACTTGCCCAAGGACACAAAGTCACACAGCCACAGCCGGGGCTCGATCTCACAACCTTCCGATCACGAGGCCAACGCCTAACAATTGTGTGTCTGGCTTTACTAAAGAATAGATGAAGAAAATGGCAGGGAAGTGGCACCTGTGGGTAGATGTGACTTTGGTGCTTTACAAAAATGGCCTAATTAGATTTGACTGAGACAGTCACCCTGAAAACAATTCAAACCCGAAGTAACCGCGTGGCTAAATCTGAGGTATTTTTCCCAGTTTAACTGCTTTTGCTATTTTAACCCCGATCAAATGTTAAATATTCAACAGTATAGCCAATTCCAATAGTCCCTCTCCATTTAATGAGTATGAAAGAAAGGTAAATTTATGTGTTCAGATAAAAGTCCAAAACATTTAAATCTAAAAACAAGATCATGTCTCCCGATCATGTTATACATTGCCAGGAATTCTTGACTACGGTGCCAACA
The DNA here is from genome assembly GCA_030340665.1 of Neosalanx taihuensis. Lineage (NCBI taxonomy): Eukaryota > Metazoa > Chordata > Actinopteri > Osmeriformes > Salangidae > Neosalanx > Neosalanx taihuensis. Next base: position 2,836,358 of record CM059305.1, read on the forward strand.
TTTCAATTGCTGTATGGTGGAGACATATGGGGGGGCATGTGTTATTGGGTGTGTCGCACACACACACACAAACCCACACCCACACACACACACACACACACACGCACGCAAACCCACATTGCGAGAGTCAAAGTGGGCTGGATATGAGCATGGACAGCTGTGATGTCCCAAACTTTGTAACTCTAATCTCTCAAGGTTTCTTGTCTCTTCAGGAAAAGGTCACCAGCTTTATCCGCATAAAGTCAGGACAAATCAACATGTTGTGAAAAAAGTACAAAGAGCATCCTTAAAATGTTATAAGTCTAAAAATAATGCATAATAGAATTATGTGCTAAATGACCTCATGACCAGGTATTTCTGACTAATCTAGCTAGCGTTCTCACCCCTACACAACACAATGTGACACACACACTGACGCACGCGCACACACAAACACACACACGCTTTCCTCCAGCACCTGTCTGAAAGTGACAGACACAACAGCTGCTCCGTCCTGACACTCAGCCTCCAGCACACCAGCACCTTTGTCTCAGGGCAAACTGCTGACTATTGAATATACACACACACACACACACACACACACACACACTCCCATACTTTCACTTACATACTGTCAGCTGAGCAGTTAAAGACCCACACAAGCCCACCTCTCTAACCCAGTAAAGCTAATGATTCTACCTGGCTCCCCGAGCACAGGGCTCCCAAAGCAGAGGAACCCCAGAGCACAGGGCTCCCAAAGCAGAGGAACCCCAGAGCACAGGGCTCCCAAAGCAGAGGAACCCCAGAGCACAGGGCTCCCAAAGCAGAGGAACCCCAGAGCACAGGGCTCCCAAAGCAGAGGAACCCCAGAGCACAGGGCTCCCAAAGCAGAGGAACCCCAGAGCACAGGGCTCCCAAAGCAGAGGAACCCCAGAGCACAGGGCTCCCAAAGCAGAGGAACCCCAGAGCACAGGGCTCCCAAAGCAGAGGAACCCCAGAGCACAGGGCTCCCAAAGCAGAGGAACCCCAGAGCACAGGGCTCCCAAAGCAGAGCTTCCAAAGCAGAGCTCCCAGATCACAGAGCTCCCAGAGCACAGAGCACAGAACTCTATCACACATAGAAAGAGACGTTATTCAACTCAATGTTCAAGTCAAAACACTTACACAAATAAGAATGTCAATAATGAATCGAAACATTGCTTTACATTTATTGAACAAATATAACAAAGATACGCAAGTATGTATGATGTACAGAGTTATGTGTTAGTTGCTGACTGCTGGGGTCTGAATGTCTCTGTGGCAGGGGGTGGAGTCACAGCAGAAGGGGGTGGAGTCAAACAGAAGCAGGTGGGGACAGCATATCTGGAGCTGCCTTATTGGTCGATTCTGTAGGCACTTTAAGCTGTGGGGAGAACACACCAGTGAGCTCATAATATATATTCCAATTATGGTTACAATGGTGAAAATCTGTGCAAGGAAACCTGACCAGCTTCTCAGCCCGACTTCTAAGCTTCTTCCAGACTGTGTGGTGAGCCTTTGGGAGGGGGGGTGGGGGGGGGGGACAGAACAGGGGATTATTCTCTTCTTTAACAGACAGATACACACATGGAGGCCATAGATCTCCTTGTCTGCACTTAAACAGGTGTGTTACTGTACCTGTAGCTGGACAGGCAGTGAGAGCCCCTGCACACGGCGCTGGAGACCCCAGGGACTGTTCCCCAGAGTGTGGATGGCCGTCACCTCATACTGGGAGCACAGACCTGTCCTGGCCACTAGGGGGCCCCCTGTCAACAGAATGTGGTCCCCACACCTAGTAGACAAGACAGTGGGTCAGGTTGGTGTCAGGAGCATGGAGAGGTTTCTGTGTGTGTGTGTTGTATGACAGGCCGAAAGGATGTTTGTTGACGGGTCAGTTTGGGGGTGGAGGGTTGAGAGTGAAGGTGATGGGGTGGGGGTGGTGGGGTGGGGGTGGTGGGGGGTGAAGGTGGTGGTGGTGGGGGGGGGTGGAGGTGGTGGAAGGAGGTGGTGGGGTGGGGGTGGTGGGGGATGGAGGTGGTGGGGGTGGGGGGGTGGGGGTGGTGGGGTGGGGGTGGAGGTGGTGGGGTGGGGGTGAAGGTGATGGGGTGGGGGTGGAGTTGATGGTGGGGGGGGTTCTGTCTCCCACCTGTAAAGCATCACTGTGCCTCTACTGCTCTGAGCTGCCTTCTCCTCAACCTCCTGCTGTTTACACCTGCACAAGCATGCGCACACACACACGCACACACACACACACACACACACACACAAACATGCATACACACGCATACTTATTAGACAATTACTCAAGGCTGAAAAACAATAATACGGGAGAGAATGAGAAGGAGGCTACCTGCTGTAGGAGAAGACCTCCAGGGCCACAGGGGGCGCCACCTCCAGAGGTTCCCAGGGCAGGTCCTGGAGGATCAGCTGCTGGACTCCTCTGGTCAGGGACCTCAGTGACTCCTGTGGGCAGATCAGACCAGACTGGGTCTAGAAGACATCCTACTAACCAGCAGCGACACCAAGGAATCTGATGGAGCGACCAGCCCTCCGTACCTCGGAGGGTTTCCAGGAGTCCAACTGTGGATCCAGGACCACATCACAACAGAACGCTCCTGCAGTCACTGTAGAGAGACATGGAGACAGTGAGGGACAAACCCTGCACGTCAGGTTTAAATGGCTGTGTGTGTGTGTGTGTTAGGGCTGTCAACGAATATTGTACATTCGAATGTATATTCGAATAGTGTTTAAAAAAAAAGAATTTCGAACATGAAAATTAATATTTGAATGTAAAAAAAAAGAAAAAAAAGAATCGGGACCTTAAACTTCTTGCACAAAACTTTTGATCAACACTCAGCATTTGTTTATTGTTGTCGTTCATTTAAACCGCTATGCGCAGAGAGCGCGACAGTGCGGGAGAGAGAGAGAAAGAAAAAGTGCGTGTGTGCAAGCGAGAGGCCAAGGTCTGCGGTCTTGGCCATTAGTTCATCTACTTATGTTTGTGTAGGTAATATGTTGTTAAATTAACTTAAATATATTACCTATACAAGTAGTTATGTCTCCGTTGTATTAATTTGTCCTGTTATTGACGTGCCTAATGCGCAACCGGGAAACTCGAACATATTCGAATATATTCTTATAATATATATTATAAGTGTGGGGAATATTCGAATATTCTAACGTCTTTTTTGAGCAATTTTGACAGCCCTAGTGTGTGTGTGTGTGTGTGTGTGTGTGTGTGTGTGTGTGTGTGTGTGTGTGTGTGTGCGTGCAGTGTCCCAGGGTAGTACCTGGCACCTCTGGAATAGGGAGCAGCTCCACAGTGAAGTCCTCCTTAAAGGCGTCCTCCAGCACCTGGCCCAGCAGACCAGCACAGGACCTCCAATACGTCTGACCAACAGGAAGGGGAGGGGCTTACAGAGCAGCCAGGAACATCACTTCAGCCAGAACAGACCTCTAACCTGGTACAGTGGCTGGTGTCACACAGGTCAGGGGTCCCCAACACCCCGGGCCTGCAGACCAGCACTGGTCTGTGGGTCAGTTGGTACCGGGTCGCACAGAAAGAATACATAACTGACATGATTTGACTTTGCCTTATTATCTGATTCTGGTCTATGACTCTTGATGCATGTCAAGAGACAAGCATTAAGGGTCACGTCTTACCTACATCTGCTACCTTCATAAGGCTGCCAGTTACACATCATATTACCACGAAATTGAAACCCCCATGCTTGCAAAATGAAGGAGGGAGGCTGATTCAAATGACACACCTGATTCAAATGAATGGTCATTAGCAGGCTATTGCAGAGCAGAATGATGACCCATTCATTTTAACCAGGAGTGTTGGAGCAGGGAAACATCTTAAGGAGTCAGATGGCTCAGCGGGTTAAGGCGTTGGCCTCATGATTGGAAGGTTGTGAGTTCGAACCCCGGCTGTGACTATGTGATGTTGTGTCCTTGGGCAAGGCACTTCACCCTACTTGCCTCAGGGAGAATGTAAGTCTACATTACTTAATGTATATTGCTTTAGATAAAAGCATCTGCTGAATGAGGTGTTATTATTATTATTATTATTATAAACATGTAGGACAGGTGATCCCTGAGGACCAGGGTTGAGGACCACTGGCGCAGGGCATAGAAATAGCAGCGGCACTGTATCCAACACACAAGGCCGGTCTGTGAAAATACTTTCTGACATTAAACTGGTCTGTGAGGACCACAGACACTGAGGTGCCTAGACTGGACAGGGGTAGACTCACCTGGTTCACCAGCTGGGGGTCGGAGTCTTTGAAGGTGAGCAGGGAGAGCGAGCAGGACTGGGTGAGGGGCCTGTGCATGGGCCAGGGCTCCCCATCCACCAGGGCCAGGACTGAGCTGCTTACATGCCACTCCGTCAAATCTGACAGGGATATAAAGACACGGCCGGTGTTTTATCCAGGCTCAGTTCAATCAGAATCAGAATCTATTTTATACGCTATGCAGGATTTACAAACACAGAATGTACTTTGGCAGGAAAGAGCAAACATGGGACATTTAACATATATGTAACATAATAATAAGGGTAAAACAGAATACATATATATATAGTAATATAGTAATATATGTGGGGTCAGATGGCTCAACGGGTTAAGGCGTTGGCCTCATGATCGGAAGGTTGTGAGCTCGATCCCCGGCTGTGGCTGTGATGTTGTGTCCTTGGGCAAGGCACTTCACCCTACTTTCCTCAGGGAGAATGTCCCTGTACTTACTGTAAGTCGCTTTGGATAAAAGCGTCTGCTAAATGAATACATGTAAATGTAATATATCTGAAAGATATAGTAGTTTACTGAACTTACGGCGTGTACAGCTGTGTGGCGTAGACACTCCTTTATTCATGACCAGCAGGGTCCCTTGCACACCAGCATCTTGCAGGGTCACCTCGATCTTCTCCGTGCGGGGATACAGGGCTCTCTGCCGGGCCTGTTCACGGGAGAAAACGGCGCTGCGCTGGAGCCGCAGGTCGGTGGCTAAAGGACGGACCCCCGCTGCGCTGGTTGCCAGACCTGAACCATGCCGGTAAGGAAGACCCAGTTTGAGGATTATTCAAAAGGTTTTAAGCAGTTTAAACTAACTACCCACCTAAAAAACAACACTAATACCAGCTTCTGTTCCCAGATTCTACACATTTGTAGGATGACAGATAATACAGGTTATCTTTAAAGACACGTTGTTAACGTTAACTATTGGAGTGACCGAGTTACATTACATTTTACACTTATTAATTTAGCAGACGCTTTTATCCAAAGCGATTTACAAGAGAGAGCTTTTACAAAGAGCATCGGTCACTGAGCAACGTGATAGACCCCGAACATAGAGGGCTTTTAGATAGTGACTCATACATCGTAAGAACCAATAAGTGCCAAGGGAAGAACTATAAAAGCATAACAGAACACTGGCGAGTCACCATATGGGGACCGAAGTTCTGAACAACCACACTATTCCTAAGTGCCATTACATTCTATAAAAGAGTTCACATTTAGCATTCAACACACCGTCGACATCATCTCACAGTTTAAAATGTGTGTCACTTTATAAGACATTAAAACAGGGAGAAGCCAAGGTCACAGTGGGGATGTTCCCAGGGTGTCTGTGGCCGGGTGATCCTGGGATCTCAGCCCCGGAGAGGTGATGGACTTACGGCGCAGTAGAAGCTGACACACGATCCTCCTGCACGACATGGTGGAATATTCACTGCGATATGACTACGATTATTGAACGGTTCAATAATAGATCTTTGCATAGAAATATTTGAGGTTAGAGCTACAGAAACTGTCAAAAGGACGCCATGCGTAATCGGGTGCAAGTTTTATTTATGTCCGTGTTGTATGTCGGACCAGCGAGAATAGTTCCGGTCTTCAACCATTCGTTGAGTCAAGGTTGTTCTACTAAATGCTCAGTAGATGTAGCTGTTGCTGTATTTCAGAGATTTCCTCAATTTGTTTTTGTATATACATATACAAATATATACATTTTGTAAATATACAGTATATAATTGGATCTCAGCCAGGTGAGCTGAAAATACAGTGCCATCACATTTCATGTTCCCAGTTATTCTCTGTCTTTTCACAGTCATTTTCAAATCCATCCACCTCCACCCAGGCACCCACACCTCCCACTCACTCCATTAGTGTCTCCGTCACTCTGCCCCTCCTCTCTCTCACAGGTGCTGCTGGGAAATGTCTGGACCGACCCTGCCAACAAGCTGCCAGGGTGAGGTACAATCCTATCTCTGTTGGCTCCATCATACTTAAAGTAGGACCAAGGAAATGTTTGTTGTCCCAACTTGATGGAGTTCCAGGACTGTAATGGAGACCATGTGATGGCCGCTTGTTTAAATAAGACCAGGAGCTGAGGAATGTCTGCTAATGGATGGAAGACTGGAGAATGGAGCTGGATCCAAACACAGGAAATGACACTGAGACGACTGGATCTTATTGGTTACATGAAGTTTTGAGGAAAACCAGGTCCAGCATCGTTATATGTATAAGTTTAAAAATAATTTACTAGATTACATATAGGATTGTATTTTCACATGGAGGACAAGGGAGGGGGGGGAAATTTCCCAAATGTACACTTTCTTTGACCCTGTGGCATAGGCAAACTTTTGGGGGAGACACATACAGCATGTTCCAGTATTGAGGTGAACATGCCCTCTTGTCACCCCCCTTCCCCCCGGTTCCTACACCAATGTGTTTTAGTCTTGTACGCATTCCTAACTGTCTGCATTACTGATCTACACACACACGATGTCACCACAGCGCAGTGTTTGTATCCTGTGTCCTGACGAGCTGCTTCTGCAGCCGTAACTGTCAGCAACACCCTGATCCACTGATAAATCACGTCAGTGATAGCATCAGTCACTGTGCTTCCTGTGATTCCATGGCCTGTGCTGTCTCCCCCGCCTGCTGTTGATCCTCCAGGGTCTGTGTCTCCAAGGCCCCAGTTGAATACAAGAGGAACACCAGAGGTCTGGCTCTTCCAGGAACACAAGGGGGGAATATTTGACCTCTATATTTACATGTATTCATTTAGCAGACGCTTTTATCCAAAGCGACTTACAGTAAGTACAGGGACATTCTCCCTGAGGCAAGTAGGGTGAAGTGCCTTGCCCAAGGACACAACGTCATATAGCCACAGCCGGGGATCGATCTCACAACCTTCCGATCATGAGGCCAACGCCTTAACCGTTGAGCTATCTGACGCCCTAACTATATAACTGTATAAAATGTACTGGAGGTGAGACAAATCCCACAGTAATTATGTGTGTAGTGACTAATGGATTAAGAGACTGTGTTGTGTACTTACGGATATGTTAAAGATCCCATAAAGGGTTTCAAATGAACTTTAAATGCATAAATGTCCTGTTTGGCACTACCCACTAGTGGCAGGCTGTTAAGTTCATAGTAATAAATCCAATTGAAATTCCCTATAAAGATTTGATAGCTAGCTAAGATCTAGCCAGGCATTACACAAGTGTTCAGCTGTAACATCCAAGAATGCTTTTAATCAGTGGAAATGATGTTTGTTTTGTTTGCCAGGACAAACGCCATTAAGAATGGTGAGACCTTTTTAAAGTTCAATTTATTGAGGTGCTAAAATAAAACAGTTTCACCACGTCTCCACCGTTGAGCGCAATGTCCTGTACAAGTAGAAAATCTGGACTCAGGGATTAATGTAGTGAGACAAGGCAACTAGCTGACCCCCCAGATGGAGTCTACCATTAACTGTGTCATGAATCTGCCTATATGTCTAAGGATTTGATTGTACACATTCAACAACAGTGGGAGAGAGAAGTCATCAAAACACTCACACTAAACCAGTTCACATTTGATCGTTTGACCGCTTTTGCCACACAAGCTAGTAAATATTGAGAGTTTCCGTTTATTGCGCTTGGTTATCAGCCTCCTTCCCTCCGGTGGTCCGGGTTACTGCAGGCTGCAGGACGAGCAGCATGTCTTCTCTCGGTCTGGCAGGGAGGACGAGTCCATCTGCCTGACGATCTCGGTGAACAGCTGGTCCACCATGGTTTTGCTCTTAGCCGAGGTCTCCATGAAGGGGCACCCCCAGTCCTCTGCCAGGACCTGGCCCTCGTCACATGACACCTCCCTCTCCTCCTCCAGGTCCACCTTGTTCCCCACCAGCACCACCGGCACACGCTCGAACCTAGAGAGAGAGAGAGAGAGAGAGAGAGAGAGAGAGAGAGAGAGAGAGAGAGAGAGAGAGAGAGAAAGGGGAGAGAGATGGAGAAAGACAGGGTTAGATAGAGCGGGAGAGAGAGAGAGAGTGAGAGAGAGAGAGAGGGAGAGATAGAGGTAGAGCAGGAGAGAGTGAGAGAGACAGAGAGAGGGAGAGATAGAGAGTGAGAGAGACAGAGAGAGAGGGAGAGGGAGGGAGAGGGGGAGAGATAGACAGGGGAGAGAGAGGGAGAAAGACAGGGAGAGAGCGAGAGAGAGAGAGGGGGGGACAGAGAGAGAGCGAGAGAGAGAGGGGGGGGACAGAGAGAGGAGAGAGCGAGAGAGATAGACAGAGAGAGAGATAGAGAAAGAGTGCGATAGAGGGAGAGAGGGGGAGAGAGAAGGAGGGCATCCATGATTAAGTAACCATATGTGACCATATGTACATGTCTATGACATAGTGATCACATGACCACGCGCACAGAGCAGCTGTGTCTAGGTTAGGGAGGAAGCGATATCCTGCAGCTGTCCTTAAGAACCAGCCTCCTGAAGTCCCTCCCTTTTCACACCTCACGGCATCGAAAGGCATCATGCTGTTCTGCATTGAAGCCACCCAAGTTTCCACGACGCCTGCGGTTCCTTTCCATTATCCGAACCGTTTCCTCTGGTCTTGTCACCCCCGCCCGCCTCCCCCCCCCCCACGTGTCGCTGACAGATCACATCAGAGGAGGCGCGCTCAGGCGACAACACGCACAGGGAGGAACAGGACCGCTTGTTGAATAATTGACCACATCTAATGTGAGGCTCTCAGAGAGGCTGTGAACAGGCCGCCTGGATCCCTGGTACAGACACCTCCTGCTTGGGTCCCACTGAAGCTTAGCCTGGATCCCTGGTACAGACACCTCCTGCTTGGGTCCCACTGAAGCTTAGCCTGGATCCCTGGTACAGACACCTCCTGCTTGGGTCCCACTGGAGGCTCAGCCTGGATCCCTGGTACAGACACCTCCTGCTTGGGTCCCACTGGAGGCTCAGCCTGGATCCCTGGTACAGACACCTCCTGCTTGGGTCCCACTGAAGCTTAGCCTGGATCCCTGGTACAGACACCTCCTGCTTGGGTCCCACTGGAGGCTCAGCCTGGATCCCTGGTACAGACACCTCCTGCTTGGGTCCCACTGGAGGCTCAGCCTGGATCCCTGGTACAGACACCTTCTGCTTGGGTCCCACTGAAGCTTAGCCTGGATCCCTGGTACAGACACCTCCTGCTTGGGTCCCACTGGATCCCTGGTACAGACACCTCCTGCTTGGGTCCCACTGGAGGCCTTTTGGTGTTCAAGGCTGCATGTTGCTGATGGGAGAAATGATCAGACTTCTGTCATAGGAGTTTAGGATTTGATTCCTGATTTTTTACTTTTGGTTGAACAAAATAATGGTAGATAAATGCCTGGCAAACATTCAACATTTCCTTCTGGGAACGAGAACATTTGTTTCTGTTTTAGCGAGGTCTTGGAATGCAGACAGCTGACAGAGTGAACGATTTGTTTGTCTGTCGTGATGCTGGGAAAGGACGGCTTGGGACAGCCCTGGAGTTCCCTGGGAAACAGTGTCAGAAAGAAGAAACCTCCAGGAAGTATCAACATGTGTGTGCTCACTAGTGTCTGACTGTGCTCACCAGTATCTGACTGTGCTCACTGGTGTCTGACTGTTCAGTACTGACTGACTGTGCTCACTACTATCTAACTGTGCTCACCAGTGTCTGACTGTGCTCACTAGTGTCTGACTGTGCTCACCAGTGTCTGACTGTGTTCACTACTGTTTAACTGTGCTCACTACTGTCTGCCTGTGCTCACCAGTGTCTGACTGTGCTCACTAGTGTCTGACTGTGCTCACCAGTGTCTGACTGTGCTCACTAGTGTCTGACTGTGCTCACTAGTGTCTGACTGTGCTCACCAGTATCTGACTGTGCTCATTACTGTCTAACTGTGCTCACCAGTGTCTGACTGTGCTCACCAGTATCTGACTGTGCTCATTACTGTCTAACTGTGCTCACCAGTGTCTGACTGTGCTCACCAGTGTCTGACTGTGCTCATTACTGTCTGACTGTGCTCATTACTGTCTAACTGTGCTCACCAGTGTCTGACTGTGCTCACTAGTGTCTGACTGTGCTCATTACTGTCTGACTGTGCTCATTACTGTCTGACTGTGCTCACTAGTGTCTGACTGTGCTCACTAGTGTCTGACTGTGCTCATTACTGTCTGACTGTGCTCATTACTGTCTGACTGTGCTCACTAGTGTCTGACTGTGCTCACCAGTGTCTGACTGTGCTCACTAGTGTCTGACTGTGCTCATTACTGTCTGACTGTGCTCATTACTGTCTGACTGTGCTCACTAGTGTCTGACTGTGCTCACCAGTGTCTGACTGTGCTCACTACTGTCTGACTGTGCTCACTACTGTCTGACTGTGCTCACTACTGTCTGACTGTGCTCATTACTGTCTGACTGTGCTCACTAGTGTCTGACTGTGCTCACTAGTGTCTGACTGTGCTCACCAGTGTCTGACTGTGCTCACCAGTATCTGACTGTGCTCACTAGTGTCTGACTGTGCTCACTACTGTCTGACTGTGCTCACTACTGTCTGACTGTGCTCATTACTGTCTGACTGTGCTCATTACTGTCTGACTGTGCTCACCAGTGTCTGTCTGACTCAGGAGGGCTGAGTCCTGGGAACAGCTGGGAGCAACATCACTCTTATGATCTGCCACTTGGAAACAGAAAACTAGATAGAGAAAGAAAGGCTTGAATATAAGGGCTCATTCACCTGGCATGAACACAGCACAACGTGATACATGGAGTCATTTAGCAGACACTCTTACCCACAGAGACTTATAGCAAATACAGGGACATTCCCCCCGAGGCAAGCAGGACACAACATAATTTGACACGGCAGGGAATCGAACCAGCAACATTCTGATTACTAGCCCAATTCCCTAACCGCTCAGCCACACGCAGACAATGGTGCAGGATACAGCTTTTTCCCAGCGCTAAGCATGTGTCACTTTGGGTGTGTTGCTGCCTAGAAGGTGTGAAGTGTGTGGGAGGAGAGTGCCACACAGACAGAATGTCATGTGGCAGAGATACTGGAGAGGTTCTAAATATAGCTGGAGACGTAAGCACCGCCTAGAGGAACTGCAGGAGAACTGCAGCTGCTCCGACCGCTAGCTCCCACACAAACAGTTTGTGCACCCCTGTGATATATATCCCATCTCCACACGGTCGCTGTGCGTAGGTGTACAACCGTTGGAGCTGTGAGCCAACGTCGATCGTGTCTCTGCCGTCGAAAAGATCTTCCACCGTGAGCAGAGCTGGGATTGGAAGATGGTCCTCCGGTGAAGGAGGGTCTGATGGAGCTGTACTTCGCTCCTGCTGGGAGGTAAAAGGAGGACGCATCCCGCAGTGCACATGCTTACAGCCACCGTGCGAGACGAACGCAACGCCACTGGAAAAATGTTCCCTGACTTGGGCCGTGGGCGAAAGGCCTGGGTTCTGCGTCTGTTTCACCCTGGTGGCAGCTTGCCGTGCCCAACGGCTTCGACAAACAACTTCCCAAGCAGTCCAGCCTGCGAACTAGACACCAGCTTCCCAACCCTCCGTACAATTGGACTAATTACAAAGCAGCACACAGCTCTCTGCACTGCTAAAAGGCCCTCAGGAATGGAGCTGCTATTGTACTTCTTGCATTCATATACCCTTAATTAACAGGAAAGCTGGCCTACGCAGTCAACACCGCTCATCACTGGCTCAGCTGTGATACAAGAAGAAGAAGGAAAAAAAAGCGAGCCGCTGTAGATAGCAGAGTTGAAGAAAATAAAGAACACGATGTTGTGTTGTCTCAAGAGACGCAGTTACTGTAGAGTCGTCGCCCCCCACCCAGCTCCCCACTCCCACCGAGCAGCTGTTTCTGCTGGAATCTTTCAGGAACACGCACAGGCGTACGAAGAACAACGACTCCTGTTGGAGATTTATGAGGAGGGCCCGCGCCTCCTGTGAAAGGCTGTATTTTCAGGGCACTTACCGGCAAACCGGGACACCTCCGAGAAAATGGGTTTCAGTACAAAGAGATGAGAACGAGAGAGAGAGCGCGAAAGAGAGCGAGGGAGAGGGAGAGAGAGAGAGAGAGAGAGAGAGAGAGAGAGAGAGAGAGAGAAAAGGGCTAATAAAGACTGAAAATGCCCACAGTGCAGAATGCTAGTTTTAGGTGAGTCAGTGTACTCCTGGTGTGACTTTGACCACAGAACTCAGCGGGTGCCCGGCGCACAATAGCTCTGTGAAGAGTTCAGAACTTCGGTAAAAGATCTCGATCGCCGCTTTCTAAGCCAATAAACGACAGCGCTGCAGAAGGAATTCTGTCCAAGTGATTATTTTGCAAACAATGTCTGGTCTCCTTTTGGCACTTCATTCGCTGGTCCAGTCCAGTCAGGCCAGGAAATGGGCGGGGCCTCGGCGTTTAGCAGGTCCCTCCAGGGAAATGTTGTTTCAGTCTCCAGACCAGCGCTCGGCTCGATGCACTTATCAGCTGACTGTGAACCTGCTGTTATTAGACACAGCATATGCACAGCGTGAGAACCCTCTAATGTTCTGGGCAAACACTGGCCCTCCACCCGATACAATCATAAACCTTAGCAAGCTTCAGAGGAAATCATTAAATCATTAGGTGGCACACCCAGTTTGGATTTCCCTGTGAAGTCTGGGTTTATTTGGTTCTTCTGTGGGGCAGTCAGGGTTTTTTTTTACCAACAGCCTGTCCTCTGATGTAACACAGACACTAGCCACTGTTTTTGTCTGAGATGTGAAGACTTGCTTTCCTGAGAATCTCCACAGGTTCTAACTTAATAACCGACCAAGGATTTGGTTTGCAGGTACCTGGGTTTGAATCCTGTTGTTCGCAGTGAAACATCACAGCCTTTGATGGTACCTCCCCCGTTGCTCTGTGGCTGCCAGCAGTTCAAATATTCTTCATTGCTCACTAATGGAGGCCTGAAGTCTTCTTGGCTTCCAGCTGAACACAATCCCATCAGGTTCTGGGGCGTTTGCAGAACTCAGCAAGATGGGATTTCTGCTCGCTGGCTCAGCACTAGCTGGTATTTTAGAGGGGAAAATCCCCTCTCGGAGATGAATGGAGATATTCATGAAGACGCTTTAGTAAAATGTATGGAGGGTGCTGGATAGATTTTTGCCAACACAGTACAGTAACAAAGACTCCACACACAAACCTCGCCAATACAGTACAAAGAACAAACACCGACACACAAACCTCACCAACACAGTACAAAGAACAAACACCAACACGCAAACCTCATCAGCACAGGTCAGATCCAGACCGCAAACACCAACACACAAACTTATGACAGCAGCACAGCCTATAGGGGCAGTGATTTCATGTTCCATACTCACCTTTTAACCCTGATAATCTGATCTCTCATTGGCTTGATATCCTGAAAACTTTGTTGATTGACAAGACTGTAGACCAGAATGAAACCCTGTCCGTTCTTGATGTAAAGGTCTCTCATGGAGGCGAACTGCTCGGTTCCAGCGGTGTCGAGGATCTCCAGCACCGACGGGGACGAATCCACCTCGATTTCTTTCCGATAGAAATCCTCGATCGTAGGGTCGTACTTCTCGATGAACGTTCCCGTCACGAACTGAACCGTGAGGGCGGACTTCCCCACTCCTCCGCTGCCCAGAACCACCACTTTGTATTCGCGCATGGCGCTCCAACGAGATCCGATCAAAGCTCAGAATACTGGGGCATCTTACCGCGGATCTCCAAGCATTGCAATATAACACAATATATCATGACATTGACAGAAGAGCCGAGTCAGATGAGCGACACGATTCCTACTCCACGTCTCAGACCACGATTAAGAAAACACGAGAAGACAATATTGGTGTTATTAAATAGCCTAGTCATAAGAGTGACTTAAATAGGCGGCACTCTACATACACGGCATGAACTTCCCGCCCTTCAAATCTAAAGCCGTCTTATGCCGGGTTTTCTGCAGCACATGAGCAGATCTCTAACAGCGGGATCTCGTCCTCCAGTCGCCATTTGAAGGGAATAACAGCGGACTGTTGTCTGCGCTGCCTGGTGAAGATGCCTGTCTGAGACACATCTAACCACAAACCCGCAAACCCACACAAAGCAGGACCCTCTGCCGGGGGAACACTGACATCTTTAGACCAGAGACAGCATCGAACCACAGCGAGGATGCAAACTGTTGAACTGGAAGCAAGTCGGATGCTGTTTCCATGGCAACAAATTGGTCTTTGAGATGGACCGTGCTGTGAGACTGGCTGTTTGTTTAGGATTTTATTCAGGCTAATCTACTAAATTCATAATGTGAAACAAAACACACGATCTGAAGCAAATACATGCCTAATTAAACATTAACAACTTACATTACAAAATGCTGTGCTCAGTGATCGATGCTCTTTGTAGCTCTCTCTTGTAAGTCGCTTTGGATAAAAGCTAAATGAAAAAATGTAAATGTAAAATAAAAAGAAATGAAAGGATGACAATCGAATAACAGCAGATCACACACATCAAACAATCTCTTGTCTTACGAGCTGTGTGGAATAAGAACTAGTCTACGCTCAATGAACACGACCACCAACCTGCAGCCCACCTGAACAGCCCACCTGAGCAGCCCACCTGCAGCCCACCTGCAGGCCACCTGCAGCCCAGCTGAGCAGCCCACCTGCAGCCCACCTGAGCAGCCCACCTGCAGCCCACCTGAGCAGCCCACCTGCAGGCCACCTGCAGCCCACCTGCAGCCCAGCTGAGCAGCCCACCTGAACAGCCCACCTGCAGCCCACCTGCAGCCCACCTGCAGCCCACCTGCAGGCCACCTGCAGCCCAGCTGAGCAGCCCACCTGCAGCCCACCTGCAGGGCACCTGCAGCCCACCTGCAGCCCAGCTGAGCAGCCCACCTGAACAGCGCACCTTAAGGAGGCAGTGATCTGATAAACTGGCTCGAGGAGATCCAGGGGACCGTGACGTCATCGGCACACCGATTCCATGCTCGTACCTGGCATTGATGTGCATCAATTCCTAATGTATGAAAAATTTATGCAAGTATGCCTACACATGGAAACGACAACAAAAAAAAAAAAACGTACGGGACTTCATAACGTGCATGTATATAAAATCTGTGTTTAGCTCTCGTTCACATGTAGAACATAGTAATAACCCGGCTTCTGAAGCCAAAGGATCTAGCGCCCTCTTGTGACGGACAGTTGCATCTTTTGAACTACTGGTGCAGTGAATTCACACAATGTCCCCTTGATCAAAGCACGTGTTCATTGATGCTGGACAGATGAACGTACACACGACAAACAGTCTTTCATTTTCTTTATTTCTTTCAATAAATTTTACACTATCTTGCTGGAACCAAAACATTTGACTATAGTAACATAAAGTAGCACAAAATATATGCACAAATCAAACATTGAGAAATGGTTACATTGAAACTAAGAATCCCACGAGGGTCTTGTTGTCTGTGATTTAGTTCCATCTTGGATGGGATCCTAAACCTGACACAGCAGTCCCAGTGATAACCATCCAGACCCTCCTGTTCTGAATCCCACCCACATCACCAGGTTCTGACCAGATCCAGGACACATCACCAGATTCTGACCAGATCCAGGACACATCACCAGGTTCTGACCAGATCCAGGACACATCACCAGATTCCGACCAGATCCAGGACACATCACCAGATTCCGACCAGATCCAGGACACATCACCAGATTCTGACCAGATCCAGGACACATCACCAGGTTCTGACCAGATCCAGGACACATCACCAGGTTCTGACCAGATCCAGGACACATCACCAGGTTCTGACCAGATTCAGGACACATCACCAGGTTCTGACCAGATCCAGGACACATCACCAGATTCTGACCAGATCCAGGACACATCACCAGGTTCTGACCAGATCCAGGACACATCACCAGGTTCTGACCAGATTCAGGACACATCACCAGGTTCTGACCAGATCCAGGACACATCACCAGGTTCTGACCAGATCCAGGACACATCACCAGATTCTGACCAGATCCAGGACACATCACCAGGTTCTGACCAGATCCAGGACACATCACCAGATTCTGACCAGATCCAGGACACATCACCAGGTTCTGACCAGATCCAGGACACATCACCAGGTTCTGACCAGATCCAGGACACATCACCAGGTTCTGACCAGATCCAGGACACATCACCAGATTCTGACCAGATCCAGGACACATCACCAGATTCTGACCAGATCCAGGACACATCACCAGGTTCTGACCAGATCCAGGACACATCACCAGATTCTGACCAGATCCAGGACACATCACCAGGTTCTGACCAGATCCAGGACACATCACCAGGTTCTGACCAGATCCAGGACACATCACCAGATTCTGACCAGATCCAGGACACATCTCCAGATTCTGACCAGATCCAGGACACATCACCAGATTCTGACCAGATCCAGGACACATCACCAGGTTCTGACCAGATCCAGGACACATCACCAGATTCTGACCAGATCCAGGACACATCACCAGGTTCTGACCAGATCCAGGACACATCACCAGATTCTGACCAGATCCAGGACACATCACCAGGTTCTGACCAGATCCAGGACACATCACCAGATTCTGACCAGATCCACCATCCTGCACTGCACACCACTCTTTTGGCCTCATCATGGAAATGTTCAAAGTAAAAACAGAAACAATATAATATATATTTATATAGATAATATATTTTCGTTCAACTGAGAAGTCCCTTCAGTTTTTTCTCTCTCCTATTTTAAGAGCTCTGGAACATGAAACCTTAAAAGCACGATGGACTACAGATAAGGCAAAGTGTTTGGGTGTGTCTGCTCAGTTGACCAACTGCTCAGAAAGGGCTTACATTTTCCTGTCACCATCAATCAGTCATTGTCAACACATTTCAGTACATTACAGTTCATTTCAATACAAATCCATTCCATTTAGTCATTTAGCAGACGCTCTTCCATCCATATGCTTGGGTCTGTGCACATGGACCCAAACTGAGGACAACCTGAAGTTTGTCTCATGTGCAGAATTTTTTTGTGTGTTTTTCAGTATAACTAAAAACATTCAGTATGTTATCATTGAGTCCTATGAACAAGGTGTTTTTGCATGCAGGATGCTTCATGAAGATTGTTTAGTCGTAGTAGTAACTGGTAAGAGATTCATCCACAGAATGACTGTGTTTCCAATGTGTTGCTAAAAGTGCTCAATCCTACAGGAATCTGCACCTCAGTCACATATTACATTTTCTTTTACAAGAAGAAAGTGCAATCTATAACTCTGACAGACCAACTAGCACACAACTGAGTAACCACTGCCTCTGGTGCTGGTAAGACCAATGGTTCTTTCATAGGGGGTATTACATCTTAACTAATTAATAGAATATTAACTTTTTATCCTACATAATATTGGTAACTTTGACTAAGTGTTACAGATACACCTTTATAGAGGCTGTTAAATGCTAATGAAAATATTATGTCATTAAAATCTCAACAAATAATAAGAAATATTCAAATCTGCTTTACAATCTAGCTTGTGTACAGTGTTCTAGAAAAAAAAGAATCAACTTAACAATTACATCATTTACAAAAATACCGAACTTTAGTAATTGCAACTTTAGGTTGCCACAGCAACAACTTAATATCGTTATGAAATACTATTATACTAGAGTGAAAAGTACATCCTTTTAAAATTGTCGTATTTTTTTTCTTTTTTTTTGGTAAAATGTAATCTACACAATAAACATTTTATGATTTTCATTTTTTTTGTTTTTACGATACAAGCAATTTCAGAGCCTCGCTCATTACTGCAATGCGATGACCTGTATTGATGACAAGGCGAGAAAGATCCAGTAGCTTTCTATTGGTGGCTTCTAAGACTCCACCCCTTTAGCCCCGCCCAGCTGCTCAGTTCCTGAGCTGACAGACTAGACCTTAAGAGATCACCGTGCAGAATGGAGCACAGCTCAATAAATTACATTCATTTCTAAATATAATAGGTTACAACATTGTTCCAACTCAAATTTGACAAAGGAAAATAAGATAAATTACAACAAAATATATCTTTTTTTTTCCACCACACCAAAAGTTACATTAAAACTGTAACTTTTGTGAAGAAAACCTTAGTAAAAGTGAATGAAAAACCAAAGAAAACGTATGGGTCAAGACCAGTGCCATATTTTGCTGAACCAGATGTGTCTTGTTGTGGATTGTCTAGAAATCAAGCACCATGAATAAACATCATGATTCTGATCAAATTCTTTTGAACACAGACACACACGCACGCACACACTTTCCCTCGCTCTCATATGCACACACTTTCACCTCTCTCCCTTTCTTTCTCTCACACACATTTCCATGCATGCGCACACACACATACACTCACACACACATGCACAAGCTGTGTAATACCACAGACATTACACTGCCATAAAGACAGCTAATATAGTATGGAGGTTGGTTTCAAACAATGCTGAACAACGTTTTAAAACATATTGGCATGTAAATAATGAATTCTAATGATAGCCTTGACACACACACACCTTGATAGTTACATCAAACAACACAATTTGAAATTTAGATAGTATACACTGCTATGACCATGAATATAAACTCTCAAAATAAGAGACATGTTACGTACACACACACACACACACATCACAATACACCTTCTGTGTCACTTTCCCCATGTCAACTACTTAAAACCATGGGTAAGAATGAATATTACATCATGAAATATTCAACAAACATTCTAAGCAAGCTATCCTAATCTCACTGTTGTCTCTCTCTTTGTATTTCAGTATATATTTTTTTGTGACAAAATAACTGGTTGGTGGAGGTCCAATGACATGCAAGTCACGTGACCGCTCACGTTCTCTGACGTCTTGGCGCTTCGCTTTGCCCAACTTGTTTCTATCCTGATGCAAACAGTACGTTTTTTTTTTCCGGATGCTTCTGGTGGTAAAGGATTTGTTTAGGCACTTGTCCTGTTTCTAGAATGGAACAGGATTATCGGTGATAGCAGGGTTGACAACTGACAGTCACAGATAGCCCTCCGGTCCAAAGTTCAAGTCATCTCACGTGACGAGGATCGTCGAATGCACCTTTCCTGTTTTAGCACTTGTTTCACCCCCCGCCCCCCCCCCCTCGTGTGACACCTGCCACCTCTCTCAGCCCAGGCCTCGTCCGGTGTTGGGGAGCTCTGAGGCCCCTAGGGGTCCCCCCCCAGCTCTGTCTGTCCCAGTCTGGCCGGCAGACCTCCAAGCGTCCACCACCCCTGCCTCGCCACTGCCTCCTCCAGCCCGGGGCACAAAGCACAGGCTGGCCGGATCTCCTCCAACCCCCCCCCCCCCCCCTGTAACTCCCCCCGGATGAGGCCCACAACCCAGCAGCTGTTCTAAAGACATAACTGAACTGGGCACTGATAAAACATACTAGACCCCCCACCCCCCCCCCCCCTCCCCCGGGTGTGAGGTGCTCAGAAAGGGGGTACCTCGCCCCGTGTGTCCACCCTCATCTGTCCTGTCAGCCACGAGGACCTCATGTTTGGCAAGATGAAAAGAAGTCGCCGTCTTTACACCTCAGTATCTTAGGATGGCAAGCGGTTCCCATGGTAGACACACAGTGTACCACAGCATCTTAAAAAGGGGGGTTGTGGGAGTGTGTGTGTGTGTGTGTGTTGGTGAGTGTGGGTGGATGTGTGTGTGTATGGGGGAGTTGAGTTCCATTATCAATAGGACAGTCCATTTAGTAAACACTGAACTCATTTTGCCCTGCAACATTCATTAATATATATATTTAAAGAAACAAAACCTTTAGCTTGGCCAAAGCACCAGGATTAACTGGTATAATTCCATTAAGAGCGGAGTTCTCAGTGAAGTTTAAAACAATGAAGCACTGGACAAGGTGCACTATGTCTCCGATAGTGCAAATAAGGACTTTTAAGGGGTGAACATTGTGCAGATGTTCTGTGTCTGAACAAAATATGAAAAGAGGGACCCAGATTATTATTATTTTGGCAGGGTGGGGGGGGGGAGGGAGGGAACAATCATTAAACCAAACTGCCCACCCCTGCCTCCATAGGTCGATGCAGAACTGTACATTTTCTTTTAGTCCGTTTCACCTTAATCGTTTTTTTTCATCTCAATTCATATACATTTTCTTGATTCGTGGTTCTCGTTTCTCCTTGTCCTTTGTATCTTACACCATCGCTTACTGTCTCGTGGTTAACTGTTGAATGTCATTCTTAGCATGCAGGTTGCTGTAGCTCTAGCTGTGAGGGGTGGTAGTATTTACAGAGAAACTGCTCGGGTCCTGTTAGCGCAGTTTCCGGACTCGTGAATTCATTCCGGAACATTACTTCAGGATTATCTGAGAAGGGAAACACAAGAGAATAATAATGAGAGGAAGAAAGAAAAAAAAAAAACACACCCTGGAGAGAAATGACTGTTTTTAAATGTCAAACCCTACATGCAAGCCACTGGTCACAGTAACAGAACGCGGTGAGCGGGGAGGACGTCTACAGGACGATAAGGAGCCTCACACAGACGCTCTGAGCTAGCCCGAGGTGTGAACATGTAGGTCCGGAAGCCAGACGCGCCGAAAGGGCGAGAAAGGACGAACGACAGACGAACGGAGAGACGGAGAGAGAGAGCAAGGGGCCGCATGGCTGCGTCAAGCGGGAGGGCCAGCTGGTAAGGCTGCACCTGGCGCTGCAGGGCATCCAGCGAGGCTATTGGCCGAGGTGGGGGGGGCGTGCCACAGCGCAGGCCGCAAGCAGCCAGGCAGAAAGACAGGCAGGGAAGCAGAGACCACACAGAAC
The DNA here is from genome assembly GCA_030340665.1 of Neosalanx taihuensis. Classification (NCBI taxonomy): domain Eukaryota; kingdom Metazoa; phylum Chordata; class Actinopteri; order Osmeriformes; family Salangidae; genus Neosalanx; species Neosalanx taihuensis. Next base: position 2,857,496 of record CM059305.1, read on the forward strand.
ACCGA
>CM059305.1:2860000-3005000 GCA_030340665.1 Neosalanx taihuensis
ACACACACACACACACACACACACACACACACATCTGTGTCTTCCTGGCTCCTGCTGACACAGCCACGGGTGGCCGGACCGGAGCCATTTTTAGCCCTTGTTTCCGGAAAGCACCATCCTTCCTGTCTCCTGGAACAGTAATGGGGGGTCAGATCTGGAGGATCTATATCAGGTCTGGACAGCATCCCCCAGGCCTCTGACCCCCCCACCACCCCCCACCTCCCTCAGCCATCCACCGGTCCCCTCCCCCTCCTGGTCCTCTCCCCCTCCTGGTCCTCTCCCCCTCCTGGTCCCCTCCCCCTCCTGGTCCTCTCCCCCTCCTGGTACTCTCCCCCTCCTGGTCCTCTCCCCCTCCTGGTCCTCTCCCCCTCCTGGTACTCTCCCCCTCCTGGTCCTCTCCTCCTCCTGGTCCTCTCCCCCTCCTGATCCTCTCCCCCTCCTGGTCCTCTCCCCCTCCTGGTCCTCTCCCCCTCCTGATCCTGGTCCCCTCCCCCTCCTGGTCCTCGCCATCCTCTGCACACTGACACCACCCAACATGGCTGACAGAGCCAGGTCAACACTGACCAGAAGGGTGTGTGAGTGTCTGTGTGTGTGTCTGTGTGTGTGTGTCTGTGTGTGTCTCTGTGTGTGGGTCTGTGTGTGTTCGACAGACACACAGTTGATGTTCCGATGCAGTTGAAAAGGGAAACTTAGAACACAGAAAAGGGACAGAAAACAAACAGGAGAACAACAAACAGACATGCTCAACAGGAAGTTACGCAACACAAACTACCAGAGGTGAAAAGTTCTGAATAAGTGTTGAGGCACAGGAGCTGTGTTGAGGCACAGTGCTGTGTTGAGGCACAGGGCTGTGTTGAGGCACAGTGCTGTGTTGAGGCACAGTGCTGTGTTGAGCCACAGGAGCTGTGTTGAGGCACAGTGCTGTGTTGAGGCACAGGAGCTGTGTTGAGGCACAGTGCTGTGTTGAGGCACAGGAGCTGTGTTGAGGCACAGTGCTGTGTTGAGCCACAGGGCTGTGTTGAGGCACAGTGATACTAACACACCTGGTCCCTCTCAAACACAGCGCTCTGCCTCAGTTAGCAGAAGCTGACCAGTGACCCCATCTCAGCTGTGCTACTGGGACTCATTCAGAACTCAGGGGGGTGGCTGAGAGAGAGGGAGAGACAGGGGGAGAGACACGGGGGGAGACACGGGGGGAGACAGGGGAGAGGCAGGGGGAGAGGCAGGGGGAGAGGCAGGGGGAGAGGAGGCAGGGGGAGAGGCAGGGGGAGAGACAGGGGGAGAGACAGGGGGGAGAGACAGGGGGGAGAGGCAGGGGGGAGAGACAGGGGGAGAGACAGGGGAGAGACAGGGGGAGAGACAGGAGAGAGACAGGGGGAGAGACAGGGGGAGAGACAGGGGGGAGAGACAGGGGGAGAGACAGGAGAGAGACAGGGGGAGAGACAGGGGGGAGAGACAGGGGGAGATACAGGGGGGAGAGACAGGGGGGAGAGACAGGGGGGAGAGACAGGGGGGAGAGACAGGGGGAGAGACAGGGGGAGAGACAGGAGAGAGACAGGGGGAGAGACAGGGGGGAGAGACAGGGGGAGAGACAGGGGGGGAGACAGGGGAGAGTCAGGGGGAGAGACAGGGGGGAGACAGGGGAGAGTCAGGGGGAGAGACATGGGGAGAGACAGGGGGAGAGACAGGGGAGGGACAGGGGGGAGAGACAGGGGGAGAGACAGGGGGAGAGTCAGGGGGGAGAGACAGGGGGCAGAGACAGGGGAGAGACAGGGGGGAGAGACAGGGTGGAGAGACAGGGGGAGAGACAGGGGGAGAGACAGGGGGGAGAGACAGGGTGGAGAGACAGGGGGAGAGACAGGGGGAGAGACAGGGGAGAGACAGGGGGAGAGACAGGAGAGAGACAGGGGGAGGGACGGGGGAGAGACAGGGGGAGAGACAGGGGGGAGAGACAGGGGGAGAGACAGGGGGGGAGACAGGGGAGAGTCAGGGGGAGAGACAGGGGGAGAGACAGGGGAGAGTCAGGGGGAGAGACAGGGGGAGAGACAGGGGGAGAGACAGGGGAGGGACAGGGGGGAGAGACAGGGGGGAGAGACAGGGGGAGAGACAGGGGGAGAGACAGGGGAGGGACAGGGGGAGAGACAGGGGGAGAGACAGGGGGAGGGACAGGGGAGGGACAGGGGAGGGACAGGGGGAGAGGCAGGGGGAGAGACAGGGGGGAGAGACAGGGGGAGAGAAAGCTTCAAAAGGAGCAAACCTGATTGGCTGGTGCAGTTGCAGCGTAGGGAACACTTGTGGCAGGAGTTGTGGCTGCAGAGACAGTAGCAGGCGTAGCGCTGTACATCATGGGAACTTTTTTTCGGGAAAAAGGGGGAAGGGTTGGCATCGTGGAGGCAACGGACAGGGAGGGTGGAGCGTTACGGTACCCGTGGTAACAGGCGTGTTTTGGGGGGCGTGGAGTGTTTTGGGTTGTTTGGATTTGAGAGCAGTAAGCCATCGTTAGGTTAGACCAGCAGATGGCAGGAAATCACAACACAAAGCCAGGAGATGTGGGAAGAAAACAAGAACAGAGAAAGCTCATTACTATCACAGGTGAACACATTCAGACACACTATCAGTTTCCCCCACAGAAGATTAAGATATCAGTTACTAAATGAAAGAAAAGTTCCCCTTGGGTTAGACTGCCAACCGAGATCAATTTTTCCCAGACTCCTACTTGACAGTGCACAGCAACGGAGAATTTCTATTATACGACAAATTCGATTGGAACTGTACATTCGTTTTCATTACCATGGCAATGCTAATGGCCCATAATCTAAACACTGACAAGAGGTGGACCGCATCCATAACAACGTCATCTTTTTTTTATTTTCAGTTCATCGTCACGTCTCACAGGTGAGCTCCGATCAAAAGGTCGGTTCAAAAGTTTCTGCCAGCGCAGAAGAGAGAAGGGGGGGGGGGGAACTGAGTCACCTGTGAGAGCTGAGGAGAGACCACCCCTCCCTCCCTCCCTCCCTCCCTCCCTCCCTCCCTCCCCCATGCCAGAGAGACAGAGAGAGAGAGAGAGAGAATAAGGGAGGACAGGAAACCTACCCAGGCTGCTAGCAGGCGTCATGCACAAGACTGACCCTGTGTGCCCATGCAGTGGACAGTGAACAGGAGTTAACAGAGAGGGGGGGGTGGGGGGGGGGGGAGAAAACACAAGGTTAGAGAAGACCTGGAGGAAGGACGCCGCACAACTGCATGCTCTTCGTACAGGTGGAGGAGTCACACGGCTGGCTGGCTGCTTCAAGTCTGCTGGAACTTTCTGGAAAGCTTGGGGTCCTCACTTTTTTTTTTACTGAGGCCAATTTACCGTATTTTTTTGCACTATAGGGCGCACTGGATTATAAGGCGCGCTGTCAATGAATGGTCTATTTTCGATCTTTTTTCATATATAAAGCGCACCGGACTATAAGGCGCATTAAGCGGAAAAAAAACAGTCAGATAAATCAGTCGAATAATATTATGGTGAAGCACAGTCTGTATTACTCCGCGACGCTCCTGGCTACGGTAGCCGTAATGCTGCAAGCGGTGCGGCTTTGTAGTTTACCAAAGTCGTACTAAAACATTTTTATTTAGTGCCTTGGACCACACAAAAATCGCTTAGAGGTCAGTAAACAAAATAATTAATCCATATATAAGGCGCTTCGGATTATAAGGCGCAGTGTCGTTTTTTTGAGAAAAATAAAGGCTTTTAAGTGCGCCCTATAGTCCGAAAAATACGGTACAGCACGGTAGGTAGAAAATAACATGAATAAAAAAAGATGTGCTTCTACCAACCTGTAGGACTAAACATAGTTCTGTGGGAGGATGCAACAGAGGAGTTATTTTCAGTGCGAGAGGGTTGAGGGGGGTTAAGGGGAGGGAGGTTAAGGGGATGGAGGCTGGAGGCTAGAGGCTGTTATCGGAGCAGAACATGCAGTGAAGGTGGACCAGAGCAGTCTGAACACACTTCCCACAGGGGGGCCACGAGGAGGGGGCCACGAGCCCCCCCCCACCTCAGAGGACAGGGGCCACGAGCCCCCCCCCACCTCAGAGGACAGGGGCCACGAGGCACCCCCCACCTCCGAGGACAGGGGCCACGAGGCCCCCCCCCACCTCAGAGGGCAGGGGCCACGAGGCACCCCCCACCTCTGAGGACAGGGGCCATGAGGCACCCCCCACCTCAGAGGACAGGGGCCACGAGGCCCCCCCCACCTCAGAGGACAGGGGCCACGAGGCACCCCCCCACCTCAGAGGACAGGGGCCACGAGGCACCCCCCACCTCAGAGGACAGGGGCCACGAGGCCCCCCCCACCTCAGAGGACAGGGGCCACGAGGCACCCCCCACCTCAGAGGCCAGGGGCCACGAGGCCCCCCCCACCTCAGAGGAGAGGGGCCACGAGGCCCCCCCCACCTCCGAGGACAGGGAGGGACAGTCGTCTCCAAGTGCAAGGCCAAGCGGAAATGGAACCATTAGCAACCGCTAACTCCCTAATCCACTAGCCTGAGGTAATGTTCGGCTGATTTGGGGGCAGAGAGCTTGCTGGTGAGGTTCCCTGGGAAGACGCCACCATGGAGTACGGACTAGCGAGAGATGACCTGCTATGACCTTGGGCCGAACAGCAGGTGACGAGTCTTTTTTTTTAATCAACGGCGGTTGGCACAGGTGCAGCTGTTAAACACTGAGGTGGGTTTGATAGGATTTCCTCCAGCCTCCACGAGAAGGTTTAACTGCAGGACTCTTAACGACTCTGATCAAAGCTTAGCCGCACCTCCACCTCGTCTACCGACCTGGCAGCCATTACCTGGCCTAACACAGGGCTGTGCAGTCCCTATTCTGACGCAGTCACGGACTGGATATGTGCATTAGTTTGTTAAAGAAGGACATGCCATCTTTTTTTTACAACATTTTGGTTTTACAACTACTCAACTACTGTATGTACATAGTACTGTATGCTAGCATGGGTACTGAAGAGTTAGGGGAAGCTACATCCAGCGTGTGTGTGTGTGTGTGTGTGTGTGTGTGTGTGTGTGTGTGTGTGTGTGTGTGAGCCCAGTTCAGGTGCGTCTCCTACCCGTGGGAAAGAAAGCAGGCTGCTGGAGCTGTGCGTTAGCCAAGGCTTGCTGGTAATGCAGAACGCTGGGGTTGAAGAGAGAACTGGCCCCGTTACTCTTCTCCAGGGCCTGTCTCTTTGGTAGAGGCTGCAGCATGCCGTGGGGAAACGCCTGCACAGGGAGGAGGGGGGGGGGGACGACAACGGAGGAGGGGAGTGGGGGAGGAGGAGGAAGAGGAGGAAGGAGGAGGAGGGAGGAGGAGGTTAGACCAGAGGCTGAGGCCTCGGACCAGCAACATGCCAGTCTGACAACAAGATGAAACTGTGCTCAGTGATGGCTAAAGAAACAGCACAGGTTACCACAAGGTCACGATGGAAACTTAGGTTTAAAATAGTCACAGACAAGGAGGGAACTACAGACGATATCTAGCAAGGCAGTTTATCAACAATACACTTACAGCGTTCCAAAAAAATCATGAAATACTTAAGAATTAGTACAGGTAAACATTGTGTAAATGTTACACAATTCATGAACGTATGTCATAGTTAAACATTACTTTATCAGTTTACGTAAACAAGCTGTAGGATATCTATTGCATATACAAATACTGGGTGTGTCTTACTGGTTTCAAAAGCAAAAAAGCCAAATTATATTCTGTGAGTTGCTACAGTACATTAAAAAGCTACATGCAAAGCAAAAGGTGAAAGGTCAAAGTACCAGGTCTACAGTTGCCTCGAGGGGTCGCTTCATTGCTTTGGCAGTCGACTGAGTCTTTTAATAGCAGGCAGCGAGCACATGATGGCAGTGGGCCAATGGGATTCAAGCGTATTAACATACAGGTAACAGCAAGCAGAGGTGCGTCATGGGGACAGCATTGCATTGTGGGTAGTGAGAAGGAAAAAAAAACAAAATACAAAATAATCTGAATGCAGTATACCACATACGAAACAATAGGCATGCACATAAACAAAAAAACTGTTTTTTTTTTTCTTTCAAAGAAACATTGCTAGGTTCTGAATTAGTACGAAAGCAAAAAGCCTCTACATTACCTTTGGTTAAAAAAGCGTTAGAACTTACAAAATACTTTGTACTTTGCTGCGTGTTAAACAAACTACAGGGCTAGTATTGATAGACAGGTAAAAGTACTTCAGTAAATCAGCTTGGCTAGGATCAACAAAACAGAAGGTTTTCAGTAAACATCATCAACAGTAAGGAGCTGTGTGTAGCCAGCTGAACTCTTCAGGTGGGTGAGGGGGGGAGAAGGGTGAGGGGGGGGAGAAGGGTGAGGGTGGCAGAGGGGTGAGGGTGGCAGAGAGGTGAGGGTGGGAGAGGGGTGAGAGAGGGCTGAGGGTGGGAGAGAATGTCTTAAGCGTGATGAAGTGTTAGGGGTGAGGGTGGGTTAGGGGTGAGGGTGAGAGAGGGTGTGTTGGGGTGAGGGTGGGTTAGGGGTCAGGGTGGGTTAGGGGTGAGGGTGAGAGAGGGTGTGTTGGGGTCAGGGTGGGTTAGGGGTCAGGGTGGGTTAGGGGTGAGGGTGAGAGAGGGTGTGTTGGGGTCAGGGTGGGTTAGGGGTGAGGGTGAGAGAGGGTGTGTTGGTGTCAGGGTGGGTTAGGAGTCAGGGTGGGTTAGGGGTGAGGGTGAGAGAGGGTGTGTTGGTGTCAGGGTGGGTTAGGGGTGAGGGTGAGAGAGGGTGTGTTGGGGTCAGGGTGGGTTAGGGGTCAGGGTGGGTTAGGGGTGAGGGTGAGAGAGGGTGTGTTGGGGTCAGGGTGGGTTAGGGGTCAGGGTGGGTTAGGGGTGAGGGTGAGAGAGGGGACCCCTGTGATCCAGAGGGACAGCAGGTCGTGCCTCTCACCCCAGGGAGGCAGGAGGGAGGTCCTGGGTCTCTTCCCTCTAGAGGAGCAGAGATACTGGCAGGACAGTAGAGATACTGGCAGGACAGTAGAGATACTGGCAGGACAGTAGAGATACTGGCAGGACAGTAGAGATACTGGCAGGACAGTAGAGATACTGGCAGGACAGTAGAGATACTGGCAGGACAGCGTTAACACAGCTAGGGTGTTGGAGCGCTGCCATTCTGAAGCACAGCACATGTCTTCAATATGTAAGGAGACAGACACGCTCTCAGATAATCACATCCCTCTGGGTCACAGGTCAAATCTGTCTGAAGTGTAGCCCTGTAGCTGGGATGGATGGAACCATGTGGAACCCTATGGAACCATGTGGAACCTGTCTGAAGTGTAGCCCTGTAGCTGGGATGGAGGGAACCATGTGGAACCCTATGGAACCATGTAGAACCTGTCTGAAGTGTAGCCCTGTAGCTGGGATGGAGGGAACCATGTGGAACCCTATGGAACCATGTGGAACCTGTCTGAAGTGTAGCCCTGTAGCTGGATGGAGGGAACCATGTGGAACCCTATGGAACCATGTGGAACCCTATGGAACCATGTGGAACCTGTCTGAAGTGTAGCCCTGTAGCTGGGATGGAGGGAACCATGTGGTTAAAACAGACAGTCGTTAACAATGACTCCTAGCAACAGTAGCCGTTAACAACAACTCCTAGCAACGGTAGCCGTTAACAATGACTCCTAGAAACAGTAGCCGTCAACAACGACTCCTAGCAACAGTAGCCGTTAACAATGACTCCTAGAAACAGTAGCCGTCAACAACGACTCCTAGCAACAGTAGCCGTTAACAATGACTCATAGCAACAGTATCCGTGAACAACGACTCCTAGCAACAGTAGCTGTTAACAACGACTCCTAGCAACAGTAGCCGTTAACAACGACTCCTAGCAACAGTGGTCATTAACAACGATGCCTAGCAACAGTAGGTGTTAACAACAACTCCTAGCAACAGTTATCGTTAACAACGACTCCTAGCAACAGTTGTTGTTAACAACGACTCCTAGCAACAGTAGCTGTTAGCTAGTAGTTGCATGGAGGTCCTGGAAGAAAATGTATAAAAACGTCTTTCAACTTCACGTTTCCGGCATATTCCGTCACGATCCTTGAAATCCCACCTGGGAATTCTACCCCCATCAACGGAAAATGTGTACGTTCCATCTGGGTCATGGAACGGTTGTGGTGGTGCCTGAGAGGCGTGGTGGCTTAGAAGGGGCCGTGTGAGGGTTTCTGGGTTCTGGGCGCTCAGCTGGAGCCGGGGCCCGCTGTCCTCGGGTCAACCTTCAGCTCTGCTCCTAACCAGCTTAAGAAAACACCAGTATCATCAAGGTGGACAGGGGGAGGGGAGGATGGGGAGCGAGGGGGAGCGGAGAGAGGGGGTCATGTTTCTGGAACGCAGGGATACCAGTCACCTTGTCATCCACGCAGACAGAGGAAGGGCAAAGGGAGGGGGGGGGGTGGCGCTGGAGCAGGCTGATGGATCTGCAGACACACCGTGGCTACAGGGGAGAAGACTGCAGGGGGGGGGGGGGGGGGGGGGAGTGCAGGGGAGGGAGGGGGAGAAGACTGCAGAAGAGAGAGGGGGAGAGAAGACTGCAGGGGGGGAGGAGGGGGAGAGAAGACTGCAGGGGAGAGGGGGGGGGAAGATTTCAGGGGAGAGAGGGGGGGGGAGAAGACTGCAGGTGAGAGAGAGGGGGGGAGACTGCAGGGGAGGGGAGGGGGGGGGGAGAGAAGACTGCAGGGGAGAGAGGGGGGGGAGACTGCAGGGGAAGGAGGGGGGTGGGGGGAGAAGACTGCAGGGGAGGGGGGGGCGGGGGGGGGGGGCTGCATGAGTGGCGCAGTGGCAGACCTCGTTTGTTGTTGTTGGGAACCGTGATTAAAGATCTGGTTTAAGATGGGGGGGGGAGGGGGAGGGACAAGCCTGTCTCCTAAAGTCAGAACCTGTCGGCCTCCACGTCTGTGTGCGAGAGAGGGGGAGGGGAGGGAGGGAGGGGGGAGGGGAGGAAGGCGGTGTCAGCTCAGCCACCCAGTTCTCATCCATCTCCCTTGATTCAATTTGTAGCGATCTGCAGAAAGCTGCACTTCTGGTTGTGACAGGAGGAGGAGATAGAGGTGGGTGGAGGGTGGTGGGTAGGGGGGTGGAGGGTGGTGGGTTAGGGGGGTGGAGGGTGGTGGGTTAGGGGGGTGGAGGGTGGTGGGTTAGGGGGGTGGAGGGTGGTGGGTTAGGGGGGTGGAGGGTGGTGGGTGGTGGGTTAGGGGGGTGGAGGGTGGTGGGTTAGGGGGGTGGAGGGTGGTGGGTTAGGGGGGTGGAGGGTGGTGGGTTAGGGGGGTGGAGGGTGGTGGGTTAGGGGGGGTGGAGGGTGGTGGGTTAGGGGGGTGGAGGGTGGTGGTGAAAGGCTGAAGGACGATGTATTTGTACGATCAAGGGCACTGGAATGAAAAGGACTGGGGTGCGTGATAGTAACATACTGCTGTGGTCTGTCATGTAACCGCACATTCAGCTAGTTCAGTTTAAACTAAGGACTTGAGGTGGACTGAATCCCCAGTAAACCTTGGGAACCTGCAGATATGGTTTGGTGTGTGTGTGAGGCAGGAAAGCAGACCTCCACATTTATGACGGTTGCTCTGGCTGTGTCAACAACATTAATCACTCGCTTGTGTTTGTGCGAGCTCAACTCCAGCACCTTTGTGGGAAAAATGCATCTAAACGATAATGATAATCCTGCGTGGGCTGAGGGCTGACAAAGACGAACCGAACAACATAAAAAAACGGATATTCATGTAGGGTGAATGAGTTTGTGCCAGTACAGCACAGTATGTCCTCTGTGTGTGTGTGTGTGTGTGTGTGTGTGTGTGTGTGTGTGTGTGTGTGTTGGACTACATCCACTAATGTGTGTGTGCGCGTGAATCCGATGCTAAGGGGCGGTGTGTGTGTGTGTGTGTGTGTGCATGTGACTCCGATGCTAAGGGTGGTGTGTGTGTGTCTAGGGGTCTAAGTGTGTGTCTGAGTGGTAGTGTGAGACTCTAACTAGGGGCTGCATGTGTGTGTGCGTGTGTGTGTGTGTGTGTGTGTGTGTGTGTGCATGTGACTCCGATGCTAAGGGTGGTGTGTGTGTGTGTCTAGGGGTCTAAGTGTGTGGCTGAGTGGTAGTGTGTGACTCTAACTCTAGGGGCTGCATGTGTGTGTGTGTGTGTGTGTGTGTGTGCGCGTGTGAATCCGATGCTAAGGGTGGTGTGTGTGTGTGTCTAGGGGTCTAAGTGTGTGTCTGAGTGGTACCCCTCACCTCATGACTCCCCATTGAGCTATAACCCAGACCCCCCCCCCCCCCTCTCTCTCTCACTGCCTCGATGCTGGGCCTGGATTCCAGAGTAGTCTCAGTGGTAATTAAGGCATGTCTCTGTTTCCAGCAGCCATAATCCTGCAGATGGTAGGACAGGCAGACACGCCTCAGACTCTCACCCTGCCTCCAAGAACAGCTTAGGAGAGGTGGAGGACAGCAGCACAGGAAAACTGAGAGATAGATGGGTGATAACTATTCCCCCTGCTAGCAAGCTATCTCTCTCTGTCTCTCTCTTTCCTGCTCTCTCACACTCACTCACTCACTCACTCACACACACAGTGTAGCTGGGCAAGGACACCCTCCGCTGCAGTAGATCCTCTCCCACACTGCACTCACCAAAACACAGGCCTACGCACTGCACTCACCCAAACACAGGCCTACGCACTGCACTCACCCAAACACAGGCCTACGCACTGCACTCACCCAAACACACACACTGCACTCACCCAAACACAGGCCTACACACTGCACTCACCCAAACACAGGCCTACACACTGCACTCACCCAAACACAGGCCTACGCACTGCACTCACCCAAACACAGGCCTACGCACTGCACTCACCTCTGGGAGGTGTGTTTGAAACAGCAGCAGTACACCTGTAATCAGGGCAAGGCCCTGTCACCTCCTCTGACACGCTAACATCAAGACAGACAGGACTCTAAGATGGACTCACACTGAGATGGAAAACACAGGGGATTTAGGACTGCAAAAAGAACATCTTTAAACCAGCTAGTCTGCTCTGCCACTGGTGGGGCTGTGTGTGTCCTCTGAGCGTGTGTCATCTGTGTGTGTGTGTGTGTGTGGTGTTTCCAGTCAGTATGGTCCAGGACAGACACAGTGACCCTGGCTCTCTGAGTAATCTGGTCAGGCTTGCCCCTGCTGTAGTTAATCTGATCATCTGTGACCTGCTGAGACATGAAAACCACCCTGTAGAGCTGCTCTAATCCACACACACCCACGCACACACACACACACACAAACACACACTCTCTCACATACAGTCACTGATAGTGTGGGTGATAACTATTCCTCCCTGCTAGCAAGGTATCTCTCTCTTCCTCCATCTCTATCCCTCTCTCCCTCTCCCTCTCTCTCCCCCTCCCTCTCCCTCCCCCTCCCTCTCTCCCTCTCTCTCCCTCTCTCCCTCTCTCTCCCCTCTCCCTCTCTCTCTCCCTCTCTCTCCTCTCTCTCCCTCTCCCCCTCCCTCTCCCTCCCCCTCCCTCTCTCTCTCCCTCTCTCTCTCTCTCCCTCTCTAATACACAAGAGCATAACAATGCCATCTTTATCTCTCTACTGACAGGCCAGTCAGAGCTAAAGGACAGGGGAATTAGACCCCCCCCCCCCTTTCCCGTACAAGGACTCATTTGACCAGTCCAGTCCAGAGCTCTGTGGAGGCCACGCCTTATGGCTTCAGAGACAGTTGAGGGTTACTCGTTTGAAAAGAGGCGCCCATTTTCCCCATATAAATGAGCCACCGGAACCCTTGTTGGAGAGGGAGGACAATTTATGGCAGAAAAACTCAGGACATTTTGATGGATTCTGTTCCGTAGACGGCGGCCACAGACATTATTTATCAGACCTGGGGCCTGGAGTGTTGAGGATAGACCAAAAAAAAGAAAGACAGAAAGTGGGGGGGAAAAAAAAAGATTATTTCCCAAGCGTCTGAGGACAGTATTGATTGCGCACGGAGGAATGTGCGTGAGCGATGCGGGCCTAAATCTATAGCTGAGCTAAAGTGGGATAATGAGATGGGGGGGGGGGGGGGGGGGGGGGGGGGGGGGGGGGGGGGGGGAGACCCAGAGCTGATCTATTCATCAAAGCCCCTTTCCAACACACTCAGCAGATAGAGGCCTGTCTATGTAGAGCTGCTGCTGAATGTTGGTGCTGCTGCTGCAGCCTCCATCACTGCACACGGGCAGGCTGCATAGGGAAAGCAGCAGTGACATCAGCAGTGACATCAGCAGTGACATCAGCAGTGACATCAGCAGTGACATCAGCAGTGACATCAGCACTAGTATTTGAGAGATAAATGTGAGGGAAACTTCTATGATGGTGGGGAGCATGGAGATGTTCAGCTACCTCCTACCTTTATGAAAAAAAAAAACAGAGAATCGAGGATGGAGTGAAAGCAGAGCTTCTGCCTCCCTCCCTCCCCCTTCCCTCCCCCCCTCCCCCCTCCCCCCGCTCCCTCCCTCCCTCCCTCTCCAGGTGGACCTATCCCGACCCAGGATTGCCGTTCCAGGAAGTGAATAAGAGCCTGTGTGTGCTGGTGACTCATGGAGACGGTTGAAGTGGAGCCCACCTCTTATCTAAGCACCATCACCGTGAGTCTACACACACACACACACACACACACACAAACACACACACGCCGCTGTCCTCCACCTCTTCTCTCTCTCTCTCTCTCTCTGTCTCTCTCTCTCTCCCACCCCCAGCACTGTGCCGTAGGAGGGCTGTGAATGGGGAGAGTAGGCTGCAATAGAGGGTGGGGAAACAGGTTAAGTACATGACCACACACACACCGGGTGTAGAGCGGTGTGTAGAGCAGCTGGTAGAGCGGTGTGTAGAGCGGTGTGTAGAGCAGCTGGTAGAGCGGTGTGCAGAGCGGTGTGCAGAGCGGTGTGTAGCCTAACCTTATCTGCAATTTACATGGCTGAAAAACTAGCATGGCCCCTTACTTCTACTCTGAGCTGCAGTACTAGTCTTCCTGCGGGAGTTCCACTGATCTGGGACCCTGCCAGGGTCCATGTCTCTGCCCTTCACCTCACCTCCAGCACCCCCACCTCACCTCCAGCACCCCCATCTCACCTCCAGCACCCCCACCTCACCTCCAGCACCACCTCACCTCCAGCACCCCCACCTCACCTCCAGCACCCCCACCTCACCTCCAGCACCCCCATCTCACCTCCAGCACCACCTCACCTCCAGCACCCCCACCTCACCTCCAGCACCACCTCACCTCCAGCACCCCCATCTCAACTCCAGCACCACCACCTCACCAGCACCCCCACCTCACCTCCAGCACCCCCACCTCACCAGCACCACCTCACCTCCAGCACCCCCACCTCACCTCCAGCACCCCCACCTCACCTCCAGCACCCCCATCTCAACTCCAGCATCCCCACCTCACCTCCAGCACCCCCACCTCAACTCCAGCACCCCCACCTCACCAGCACCCCCACCTCACCAGCACCACCTCACCAGCACCACCTCATCTCCAGCACCACCTCACCTCCAGCACCCCCACCTCCCCAGCACCCCCACCTCACCAGCACCACCTCACCAGCACCCCCACCTCACCTCCAGCACCCCACCTCAACTCCAGCACCCCCACCTCACCAGCACCACCTCACCTCCAGCACCCCCCACTTCACCTCCAGCACCCCCACCTCACCAGCACCACCTCACCAGCACCACCTCACCTCCAGCACCCCCACCTTACCTCCAGCACCCCCTCACCAGCACCGCCACCTCACCACCACCTCCACCTCCCCACCACCCCCACCTCACCACCACCTCCACCTCCCCACCACCCCCACACAGGGTCACCGGAGTCTGCAGCGATCTGTGCGCTGCCAATTAGTGTCCCCACCTGTCGCGGCGGGTCAGTGCTGGAGGCATCTGCTGGGTGAGAAATTGGCCATCTCACTTTCGGCCCTGAACTCTGCACATCCCTCCTCTCTCCACCTCCTCCAAAGCCCCCAGCAGGGCCGGCAGTCTGCCCAGGCCATGGCCTCTATTTGGGGGGGGGGAAGAGGGAGGGGGAGATGGGGGGTAACAGAGCTGCCAGAGCACACTGGCTGGCTGCTCCAGCACACAGTTCGCCCACAGCAAGGCTGAACAGAAGAAGAGAAACCCTCTTTGTAAACAGAAAGAAAGACGTGCGCCTTTGGCCAGGTGAGACGATAAGACTCCTCGATCGACGCGAAGAAGAATTTGCATGGCATCTCGCCGACACGGAATAGCAGCGCTACGATCGGTCGTAGAGCGGCAACATGAGCAAGGTGTTTCTTCTTGTCATACTGTGAGAGTTCAGAGGTCAAACTGAGAGTGGCGGAAAGCAAACACCAGCTCATTAAAAGGAGCGGGGGAGGGGGGCTATTTTGGAGATGCATCTGGTGGCCTTAGTTTTGTTCATAAATCATCCATGTGCCCCAGGAGCACTGGGGCACAATGGTGGATCCTGTTTTGACAGCCCTCCAGACCACCCTTGCTGCTAATGCTGTGCAGAATGCAGCTTGATGGCTTCATGAGAAGTAACAGTGTGTAAAAAGCAGTGTGGCCCTGGTCTTCAATCCTGTCTGTACCTCAGCTGTTTATTGACCTGCAGCCCAGGTCTATCTAGCCTGCAGCCCTGGTCTATCTACACCTTCTGCCCTGGTCTATCTACCCTGCAGCCCTGGTCTATCTACCCTGCTGCCCTGGTCTATCTACCCTGCAGCCCTGGTCTATCTACCCTGCTGCCCTGGTCTATCTACACCTTCTGCCCTGGTCTATCTATCCTGCTGCCCTGGTCTATCTACACCTTCTGCCCTGGTCTATCTATCCTGCTGCCCTGGTCTATCTATCCTGCTGCCCTGGTCTATCTACCCTGCTGCCCTGGTCTATCTACCCTGCTGCCCTGGTCTATCTACCCTGCTGCCCTGGTCTATCTACCCTGCTGCCCTGGTCTATCTACCCTGCTGCCCTGGTCTATCTACCCTGCTGCCCTGGTCTATCTACACCTTCTGCCCTGGTCTATCTACTATGCTGCCCTGGTCTATCTACTCTGCTGCCCTGGTTTAGCCTGCAGCCTTGGTCTATCTACCCTGCAGCCCTGGTTTAGCCTGCAGCCTTGGTCTATCTACCCTGCAGCCCTGCTCAATCTACCCTGCAGCCCTGGTCTATCTACCCTGCTGCCCTGGTCTATCTACCCTGCTGCCCCGGTCTATCTACCCTGCTGCCCTGGTCTATCTACCCTGCTGCCCTGGTCTATTTACCCTGCTGCCCTGGTCTATCTACCCTGCTGCCCTGCTCAATCTACCCTGCAGCCCTGGTCTATCAACCCTGCTGCCCCGGTCTATCTACCCTGCTGCCCTGGTCTATCTACCCTGCTGCCCTGGTCTATCTACTATGCTGCCCTGGTCTATCTACCCTGCTGCCCTGGTCTATCTACCCTGCTGCCCTGGTCTATCTACCCTGCTGCCCTGGTCTATCTACTCTGCTGCCCTGGTTTAGCCTGCAGCCCTGGTCTATCTACCCTGCAGCCCTGGTCTATCTATCCTGCTGCCCTGGTTTAGCCTGCAGCCCTGGTCTATCTACCCTGCTGCCCTGGTCTATCTACCCTGCTGCCCTGGTCTAACTACCCTGCTGCCCTGGTTTAGCCTGTAGCCCTGGTCTATCTACCCCACTTCCTTGGTCTATCTACTCTGCTTCCCTGGTCTATCTACCCTGCTGCCCTGGTTTAGCCTGCAGCCCTGGTCTACCTTTTTTTAGTCATACTATTTTCTGCTATGCTACCTCCACAGCTGCCCTGATCTGCCCTGGTCTATAACAGCAGGCTCAGTATCTGGACTGGCCCTCAATCATATGGATCTCCCTTCACATTGCCAGAAGAATTAAAGGCATGGCATGAACATCATGTGAGCATAAAGACCTATGATTAACCATGCCACTAACATGAGGGGGCTGGTTAGCGATCTCTCTGCGGTATCTCTGGGATTGACATGGGGTCGTGTTGGTCATGTGAGGGTGGTTCTGCGCATTACAAGTGCCCCTCTCAGCACAGCGGCACCGCACAAGCGGCTGTGTCATCCGATTTGACGGTGGCGAACGCAGGCGGCCAATCACAGACGAGCCCAGCAGGGAACAGGGAGCAGCCAGTAACCGGCGGTGCAGCACTAAAAGGTTACCATCCAGGCTAATTAGACAGAGCCTCACATCCTCCTCCCCCTCCCTCCCTCCCACCCTCCCCCACCCCACCTCAATCCCCCTCCCTCCCCCTCCCCTCCCCTAACCCACCTCAATCCCCCTCCCTCCCCCTTCCCCCTCCCCCACCCTACCTAAATCCCCCTCCCTCCCCCAACCCACCTCAATCCCCCTCCCTCCCCCTCCCCCACCCCACCTCAATCCCCCTCCCTCCCTCCCCCACCTCCCCTCCAACCCCTCCCTCTCCTCGTTCTTTCTGAAGGCCAATTAAGGAGGTCCCTGGCTCATTAATTCGTCTGGCCCTCAGAGCCAGCTGTGCCCGCCTGTCTCTCTCCGGCTCCCCAGACGGAGAGACGATTCATGGGTGGGATTCCTCGGCGCTCCTCCCACCGCCGCGCCCCCCCCTGCCAAGTTGACAGCCTCCATTTTACACTAACCAGTACGACAAAACACCCGGGTGGAGTCCTGTGCTTATGGAGACGAGTGAATCATTTGTTGTATTTGTGTGTGTGTGTGTGTGTGTGTGTGTGTGTGTGTGTGTGTGTGCGTGGGAAGGGAGGAGTGCACATCAAACCCCACAAATCTTCATTTCTGGCAAATGAGCTAATAGGGTACGGCCCCCATAGTGAGGCTTTTCATTGAAAACCTCTGACAGCAAAGCAGTGAATAAAAGGAGGGGGAGGAGGAGGAGGTATATTGACAGGTGTGATGACGAAGGTCGATTTCATATCAATAAGTAATGAGTGTAGTAAAGGTCGAGCATGTGGTGAACTTCCTGCTGCTCTGGCACTGTGACTGCAGACAGGTTGGATCTGCAGGGGGGAGCTGCAGAACTGCTTACTCTAGCATAGCAGCCCAGAGCTATGCTAGTGTAAGGGGGAGATGCAGTGCTGCTTACCTTAGCGTAGCATCCCAGAGCTATGCTAGTGTAAGGGGGAGCTGCAGTGCTGCTTATCTTAGCGTAGCAGCCCAGAGCTATGCTAGTGTATGTGGGAGATGCAGTGCTGCTTACGTTAGCGTAGCAGCCCAGAGCTATGCTAGTGTAAGGGGGAGCTGCAGACCTACTTACCTTAGCGTAGCAGCCTAGAGCTATGCTAGTGTAGGGGGGAGATGCAGTGCTGCTTACCTTAGCGTAGCAGCCTAGAGCTATGCTAGTGTATGGGGGAGATGCAGGGCTGCTTACCTTAGCGTAGCAGCCTAGAGCTATGCTAGTGTATGGGGGAGATGCAGTGCTACTTACCTTAGCAGAGGGAGGGAGGGAGAGAGAGGGAGATAGTGTGTTTGAGTGTGTGTGTGGACCAGGTACGAGCTCAGCACAGCTCATGGAATCCTCTGTCCTACAAGCTGACAAGGTCAACAGCAAACGTCCTTCCCTTGTCCTTCCTCCAATCGCAGAGATTGGACAATCAATTGGATTATCCCATCCATTACTGACCAATGACACTTGTTCTCAACACTATGCTGCACCCAGACACAGTGCATTAAAAGTGTGCGTCACATTGCCTCAATACCACTGTGCTTTTAATAAGCTACGCCAACATCCTGCAATGCGCTGGAAAGCACTGCATCGTGGCGACCAGCACCGCCCCCCCCCCCCGCGCACGTCCCCCACCCGCATTCACACTGATGTGGGTCAAATCGATGGCCCAATTAAAAGGGGGAGAACACTGAGTCCATGTTGACTGCATTACAGGGAGAGCTCCACACACCAGCCTCCACCCGGGACAGGAACACAGCTGGCCATCTCTCCCCTCCGTACCGACCCTTCTGTCCGCCCCCCCTCCGGTTCCAGAGGAGAGAGGGACGGAGAGTGGGTGAACTGGGATGGACAAAATGAAGTTTGGCGTGTTGGAAATGGTTGTTTTTGGGTGTGTGTCGTGTGGAGGGGGGGGCGAGAGGCCCCTGTGAAGGAGCGAGAGGGGTCCCTAATTGGTAGCCAGGTATTCCTCGTTGTCGTGGATAACCCCCTGGGGGGGCTGTCTGTCTGCCGCACGCCACATTCCCCTACATGTTTGCTCTGCCGAGGGTGCGGCCCCCGCTTGGGGGATTACACCCAAGAATGTGAGCTCTACCCCAGCACACTGTCTGAACGCCAGCCAGCAAGCAGATGGAAAGTTCAAGTTCAAATATCAACAGTTAACCCTCCTAAAACATGCTCCTGCGGAAATTATATATTTTTTTAACTCAAATTAAGAGAGAGAAATCCATTCCCAGAGGTGATTTGGTGTGAAAGCCAGTCCAGCTAAACTCTCTGTTACTTGGTCCGGCTCCTGTCGAAAACGCTGTGCTGCTCGCTAGCAGCTGAGCTTCCAGAGGTCAGTACTTTCTCTGCCCCCCGGAATCTTAAACACAATCTTTGATAATTGGTTTTAAATCCTGCCCCAGACTTCCTTCCTGACTCCACACGCTGGGCACCCAGCTGAGAGGAGCTCCCACAACACTTTTTACCTCAGACCTTCTATCCTCCCAAACCCATTCGGTGTGTCCAGCTGGAGCTACTGGTAACTTTGTTCAGGATTAAAAAGAAAAGTTTTGTCAGGAAGTGAAAGGGAGGGAGGGAGGGGCGTGAATTAAAACCAAAAGCCTCAAAAAGACCCTGTTGCTACTGTTACGGTGGCTAACCACTTCTGTTTGACAACTCCGTCAGTGAAACCCGATAGGCCGGGGGGGCGAGGGGGGGATTTAGAAACGCTTCCTTGTAAAAGTTTAGTCAGGCAAGGAGCTCACACTCAGGATTACGTAGTGGAACCACCGATCGTGTGGATGGCAGGAAGGCAAGATCGGCCCAAAATGCCTCGTTTCATCGTTATCCTGGACCTAAGACCTTTCAAAAGGATCCAAAGAGTCTTTGATTCGCTTCACATATGCCAGACTACTGGCTGCGACATGAAGGGGGAAAGCCTGTTTGGATGATAACCCTGTGTGTTAAAAACCTGCTCGGACGATAACCCCACCTGTTAAAAACCTGCTCGGATGATAACCCCACCTGTTAAAAACCTGCTTGGACGATAACCCCACATGTTAAAAACCTGCTTGGATGATAACCCCACTGGTTAAAAGCCTGCTTGGATGATAACCCTGTGTGTTAAAAACCTGCTTGGATGATAACCCCACATGTTAAAAACCTGCTTGGATGATAACCACACCCGTTAAAAACCTGCTTGGATGATAACCCCACCTGTTAAAAACCTGCTTGGATGATAACCCCACCTGTTAAAAACCTGCTTGGACGATAACCCCACATGTTAAAAACCTGCTTGGATGATAACCCCACCTGTTAAAAACCTGCTTGGATGATAACCCCACATGTTAAAAACCTGCTTGGTCGATAACCCCACATGTTAAAAACCTGCTTGGTCGATAACCCCACATGTTAAAAGCCTGCTTGGATGATAACCCCACATGTTAAAAACCTGCTTGGATGATAACCCCACGTTAAAAACCTGCTTGGATGATAACCCCACATGTTAAAAACCTGCTTGGTCGATAACCCCACATGTTAAAAACCTGCTTGGTCGATAACCCCACATGTTAAAAACCTGCTTGGTCGATAACCCCACATGTTAAAAGCCTGCTTGGATGATAACCCCACATGTTAAAAACCTGCTTGGATGATAACCCCACCTGTTAAAAACCTGCTTGGATGATAACCCCACATGTTAAAAACCTGCTTGGATGATAACCCCACATGTTAAAAACCTGCTTGGATGATAACCCCACTGGTTAAAAGCCTGCTTGGATGATAACCTCCATGTGTTAAAGGGTCTAGACCGACTCTACTGCCAGAGGCAGATGAGACTGTCACAATGGAGAGACGTGTCATGACCAGACCAACACTCCAGGGGAGAGAGAGCAGAAAGCAACACTCTCACATGACTCATCAGACTCA
This sequence comes from Neosalanx taihuensis, assembly GCA_030340665.1. NCBI lineage: Eukaryota > Metazoa > Chordata > Actinopteri > Osmeriformes > Salangidae > Neosalanx > Neosalanx taihuensis. The sequence continues at coordinate 2,880,116 of CM059305.1, forward strand.
TCTCCACTCTCTCTCGCGGCCTGGATCCCTTTCATGGTCCGCATGCCGTTCTAACAGGCTTTTACTGACTAATGAACTGGAGGCTGGTGTCACGCATGGCAGCTTTGTCTGAAGTCGCCCAAGTTCATCTGAGAATATAGAACTCCGGCATCGTGGAGAAACCGGATCTCGAACCCTCAGGGGAGAACAGAAGCTGGAGAACAGAAGCTGGAGAACAGAAGCTGGAGAACATGCAAAATCTTCTTTGGCATTTCAAAACGCTGAGAGCAGCAAGACGAACGCAGGACACCCAATGGCGACGTTTTTCTTTTTTCTTCATTTCATTAGCGCTCCTCTATCTCCGATATGCAAAGCGCACCAACGGAAAATGCAAAGCCTGCCGTTCCTGGTTCCATGGGTGCTTATCAGAGCTGTGTTGGTGGCCTCAGAAGACCATCCCCCCACCCTGTGGGCTTTCTGGCCTGGTCTGGTGACTGCCACCCTGGGGAGGGGAGGTTAGAACAAGAGCCTGGCTGTTCCTGGGCTACATCACCCTGCCTACAGCAGGCGGCACCTCTCCAAGGTTAGGCCTTCTGAATGGGCCTGTTCAGATGCCTGCTCCCTCAGGCCTCCCAGTCCCCCCCCCCACACCAGCCAGGGTCAGATAACCTTAACACAGCCGGGGCTGGGAGGGGACACAGGGAGGGGGACACAGGGAGGGGACCCTCAGGATACGATTGGATGAAATTCCTTTGCCTGACGCAGGGGAAGGGACGACCCCGCATTGAAAGAGAAAGGGAACGTTTCGTCTTTCCAGGCTGAATGGAAGCTTCCGGAGAAACGGGACCTTTCAGCGACGCTCGTCGGAGGGAGATGTCAGGTCTGCGGGATGACAAATTGATCCCGAACAGAGTCAGCTGTTTGCTCGTTAGGCCGTCGCCAGGCTTGACGGGCCTCCGCCGTCCCGCCACACGACGGCTGATCGCTTCTGCAATAACTCAGCTTACGGAGAACCGCCTCGGATGCCAAGAAAACAGCTGATGGCAACATAAACACAGCTCAATCTCAACAGTATGGTGGCCAGATATTGTCTAGCTGCCAAGATTTGCGCAGCGTACGCAGACATCGTGTAACGAGGAGGAAAAAGCGGCGCGGAATCCGGCAATCGGACGTAGCCGAGGGCCACGTCTTCCAGCAGGAGGCACACGATGGTGGAAAATGTTTCCTATCGACAGAGGACATCCAGACCGGGTCGACAGAGACAAGAGACCATATTTTACAGGACGGCAAGAGCTATAATTCACTCTTGTAGGGCCAGTGACGGTGCAAATGGTTGTGTGAAATTACAGACTCCTGCCATCTCTATTCCTGTCTTGATATTATAGGAAACACTAAACTCATATGAAACTCTATCAACGCCGCGAGTCTGATCCCACAAGTATAAAGAGGCGTGTTTCAAACAGCGTGCTGCTCGGAGGGTGCTGCGCGCTGCGATAGCTACACGTCCAGGAGTCAGTGCGAGGCCCGACATGCCAGTAATGTTCCACGAGATAACTGCTCTAGATTCTACGGTCGTTCATCACTGTCACCTCCATGCTTTTCCTTTCTCCGCGTCTTCCAGAAAAAAATGCTTTACCGCGCAGCTTTAGCTGCAGCCATTGCTCTGTCGAGCTATCGTGCGGACACCTGGTTTGAATTTTAATGTTCGCACGTTCTAGAACAGAGCAGGTCTGTTTCGTCTGACTTTTAGAGAACATTGAATCCCACAGTGTCTCTTCCAGCCCTGAAGCTCCACTGCAGTAGTGTTCCTGGGTTACCGAAAAGCTGAGAACCGTGATGCTAAAATAGACAAACTAATCTGAACACATCTACTTTAAGGGGGGAAAAACTCTCCAAAACGACACTTTGGGGAAAGCAGCCATTTTCTTGTCAGGTCAAGTACATGTTGTTGTTGGTGGGTTTTATGTTTAACAGCTGACAAGCTCTGAAAATAGAAACCACTGGTCCCTAGTATAAATGATGGACAGGGTATGGTAATATTAGAGGCAAATACACACACACACACACACACACACACACTTGGGGTGGTAGGGATCGTGACAGGAGTCCCCTCTCTGACCTTTCAGCCAATAGGTCGACCTAACGTGATGACTCTGACATTGCTGATGTGCTCACTCTAATTTGAGCCCTACTGCTGATACAAACACCTCATGACCCAAGATGAGATCGTCAACAGCAGACATCCAAGTGATCCCACAAGGTGAAGGGGTGTGGTCACGTGTGCCAGACATACGGTGTGGAAGAAATGAGATTTCCTGTGTACTTATATTAATCACTACTGAACACACCTTCTCTGAAGACTGTTGTAATGTCATTACCGCCTGACTGTCACTATCTATGTTTACATTCTTGTGCCCTATAAAAGAATGCTCTCTTGCCTTCGTCAGGAAGAGAGCCATGATTGAGACCTAAGCCTTGTACTGTCTTCATTTTGTTGCCAGAGGTCTGGTCATTTCTCTCCCAATCTGCAGATTCTTAAATACGTATTAAACCCAGAACTCAACTGAACTGTCACTCCGTTTATGAAGAGACGGACAAAACACTTTCTTCAACAACGGCCTGTGTCATAAACCATCTAATGTCACAACTACAGGCAGATAACACTGACATTCAAAGTTATCCATATCAAGGCCTTTGGAAAAGTGTTAACCCAAGTTTTCCCAACATTAAAAAACAACAAACACAAAGCAAGTGAAGTAAGGAAGTCGTAGTGGTTTTTTCTTACCTTTAAAGAGTCAAAGCAGGCGATCACCCTTCCGTTTTCGACCTGGCAGCTTTTTGGCGGGTGCGCAAATTTGCATTCCTCGTCACTACGTGAACACGTCCCCCTCTGAAACTGCCGGCACACCTCCAGAGTCAGCCATTTTGTGTCTCGTATCGAAGCAATGTTCAGAGCCATATCAGCGCCGGGTGAAGACGGAACCAGACGCTACGGTTTAGGGGGGAGGTGCGATCCTCCGAAAATATATTTGGGTGTAAAAAAAAACAAACAAAAAAAACAAGAAAAAACTACAAGTGATAAACCATGTAGCTGAAAGTGTTTTTTTTGCTCTCGTTTTAATAGGTCAGTCGATGTTTGCCCTTGCGGACTTTAGAGAAGAGTAAATGGCCTGGCTACCCCCTCCCCGTGGTTGCGGTTTGGTAGACCACTGCTATCAGCGAAGCTGTCAATCAGAAAGCAGTCATTCATCAATCACTTAGTCCCAGGTGGAGACGGCTGACAAGGCAGCAGAGGCATGCTCCGTGGCCGACTCCACTGACCCCGCTGATGTCCCCGAAACGCCCTTTCTTTGACAGGAGCACTAGTCCTGGAAGACGGAGGGGGGGGGAGGGGATCTGAAACGGACGATGGTGGCACAGCTTGGGAGGATGGGAGACGGCCGCAGACCACAGAGGATTCTGGGACGACGACAAGAGTACGTCAGGCTGTCTGTGCCACCGCAGCGGAGGATGGCTTCTTGTCCGGGAATCGGAAATGTTTTTCCTGTTTGGGTTCTTCTTGGCGCTTGGTGAAGACGGGATGGAGGGCAGGGGGGGGGGTGTTAGCAGGGGGGTGTTAGCGGTTGAGCGATCTTCTGTCACTGCTGCAGGAGGAATGTCGGGGCTTCAAGTAGGGATGTTGTCTGACAAGGCACTTTCTGATGGCGGTCTGCAGAGAGAGAGAGAGAGAGAGAGAGAGAGAGAGCGAGAGCGAGAGGGCGACAGAGTGAGAGAGAGGGAGAGAGAGGGAGAGGTTATTTTCAGAGAGCATAATAAATAACTGCCTGAAACAGCAGCACACCAAATCTCCCTCTATCTAATAACGCTTTAATTGAAATCACACTAATGTGACCCTCGTAGCTGAGGTAAAGAACTGCGTCGCCAAATACATCCTCAATTACAAAAGCAAGACCAATCCCATTGAATCGTACATGAAACTAATCAAAAAATGAGCTGGACTGGAATACGGTGCACGCCGAGACCATAAAGCAGTGGATCTGATTGACCCTACTCGCTAGAATCCACCGCTTGATAAGCTTTCAATGAAGATACAGAAGCCATTGTTTCTGCGATTGTCTTCTGTGTGGAGAACATTATGCTGCTACCAGCCCAGGCTAGTCTGGGTCTGTTAGGATAACATTACCCTGCTACTTAGGAGAGCAAGCCCAGCGTAGAGAGAGGAGCTCCAGGTTGGTAACATACAGACTCCTCCATTCAAATACAATTAGGCCCCGTAGCCTGACCCAATTGAGCATCCATCATATTTTAGACCAGTGGTTCTTAACCTGGGTTCGATTGAACCCCAGGGGTTCGGTGAGTCAGTCTCAGGGGTTCAGTGAGTCAGTCTCAGGGGTTCGGTGAGTCAGTCTCAGGGGTTCGGTGAGTCAGTCTCAGGGGTTCGGTGAGTCAGTCTCAGGGGTTCGGTGAGTCAGTCTCAGGGGTTCAGTGAGTCAGTCTCAGGGGTTCAGTGAGTCAGTCTCAGGGGTTCGGTGAGTCAGTCTCAGGGGTTCAGTGAGTCAGTCTCAGGGGTTCGGTGGAGGTCAAGACACACATCTGACTCCTGATTCGTTATTAAGAAGGGTTCGGTGAATGCACATATGAAGCTGGTGGGATTCAGTACTTCCAACAAGGTTAAGAACCCACTGTTTTAGATGAACAAACGAGCTGTCAGACAAACACACTGGGAGCAGATGGCTCAGCAGGTTAAGGTGTTGGTCTCGTGATCGGAAGGTTGTGAGATCGAGCCCCGGCTGTGCCTATGTGATGTTGTGTCTTTGGGCAAGGCACTTCACCCTACTTGCCTCAGGGAGAATGTCCCTGTACTTCGCTTTGGATAAAATGGTCTGCTAAATGAGGTATTATTATTAAGACACACCTACTGGCATCCTTCTCTTACATCTCTGTGGGTTCGAAAGTGTGTGTGTGTGTGTGTGTGTGTGTGTGTGCGCGCGCTCGTGCGGGAACTGTGTGCGTTGAGCTGGCATGGAAGCGAGGCCGGCACCCGTGCCAGTTCAGGCGCTACTGGGAGTTATTCAGTTATTCAGCAGCCGCTCGCTCGAAGCGCCTCATCGTTGCTGCGTGCCGTCGTGCCACGAGGGCAGTTCTCCAGCCAGCTGAGTAAAAAAGCACAGAACGGTGACTTCCCCCTGCGCTGACCGCAACAGCAGTGAGCTGGAGAGGGATCGAGCCCCAAGATCCCCCCTCCCCACCCCCGGGGGGACAGATGCACGGCGGGACCGCCAGCCCCCGAAACAGCCAATAGAAAACGCTCGGGGCAGCGTTATTCCAGGCAGCCATCCAGCAGGCGGAGAGGGATCGAGACAGATGCGCGTGCCAGACGCAATTACGCAACGCTACCCCCCCCCCCCACCCCCACCCCCACCAAGCACCGCGGCCCCCCCGGACGCTGGTCGCCCGAAACGAGAGCGGTGACGACAGGGCGACCTGTCGACGTCGCTCCTTCCTCGGTACACCTGCCTGGTCGGGGGTAATCGGACACAGGTTAGGGTCTGACTGCGCCCGCCCCCCCCCCCCCCCCCCACCCCCCAACATCAAAAGGGACGACTGCTAGGACTGATGCAGGCTTGCAGGCTGGTTCGGCTCCTGAAACCCTAACAGCAGCTACTGCCCTCGGTGCCTTCTTCGGAAACATCTGGAAATATTTTTCTGTTTGACTACAGGGAGTGGGGTTGAGGTTGAGGTTGAGGTTGGGAGGAGGAGGAGGAGGAGGAGGAGCGGCAGGGGGAAGGAGGAAGAGGGAGGGTTGTTAAATCTGCAGCTGCTGCCGATTCCCCTGGCTGTTCGCATTGAATACGCGACACATCCCTCTGCTTCTCAGATCACAGGCACGGAGAAAAACACGACCACCCCCCCCCCCCTAAAAAAACAACATGGAGGCTCAACCGTGGAGAGTTCGCTCCAGGAGTGGACCTTCCCACACAGATCCCACAGTAGGGATGTTATGGGAACTTTGGGAGATATGTGGAAGGACCTCAAGGCCTAACTGCGATGGGGAAAACAAGCCGAGGCTTGCGGTTGAAACGAGGCGTTTGCGCGTCGCCATCCTCTCGATACACCTGGATCCGCTGCTGCAGCGATAGTCCCTCATTAACCAGACATTACCCCTCGTTAACAGCAACGACAAACCCTTTTAACTTGGCTTAACCTCGCTCATCTCTCAATAGAGAGAGAGGGGGGGTCCGATAGCTCAACGGTTAAGGCGTTGGCCTCATGATCGGAAGGTCGTGAGATCGAGCCCCGGCTGTGGCTATGTGATGTTGTGTCCTTGGGCAAGGCACTTCACCCTACTTGCCTCAGGGAGAATGTTCCTGTACTTACTGTAAGTCGCTTTGGATAAAAGCGTCTGCTAAATGAAAAAATGTAAATAGAAGTCAACTACGTTGACTGAACAGATCTAGACCCTGGCTTGTGATGCCATTGAGTTTTGAAATGTGGGTTCTTAACCCACTTTGTAGGTGCGTGTCTGACAGGGGCTGAGGGCCTGGGGCTGGTCCCTGGCACAGAGGCTCGGCTCTCCTAGGCACTATCTCATTTCGTGCCATCTCCCCATGGACAAGCAGCTGCTACGAAACAATCAGGTGACAATCATGTCAGATGTGACCTTTCACAATTAGTTCTAATCTCTCCGTATTTTTAGAATCTACCTAAAAAGAACTCAGGTCCAAGCAGTGTTGGGCGAGACAGTGAGTGACATTTCACAGCTACGACTTGGCTTAATATAGGCTAATAACCTGAACCGCCTATATTTTTATTTCCCAACATTTCTGCCATTTCTGCTTCAATTGCCCCATAATTGAGATCAGCTTTGGTACATTAGTCAAGTCAAGTCTGGTTAAAGCATAATACGTAAGCAACTTCCCGACATCTTTAAGAGCTTGTACAGGTAGCCAGGCGCTGCACATGGAGTTCAGTAACAAGTGTAAACATCCTTAGAAGTGCCTGTAGTCCAGACTGATCGTGAGCCTCATCATGGCTGCTAGCAGCATCAACACCTGCCGTAGACAAAATAAGCTAAACTGCACCAAGGCAAAAGGTGGGGGCAGGAGCTTAGCCTAGCCTAGCGGTGTCCCTCCCCAGTACGTGCTGGCGAGGTCGAGACAGATGGTGTGCAGGTAGGACCAGCCACGCGACACCCTTGTTGTGGCCTGAAGAGATTAGTCCTCCTGAACGCCCCCTCGCTTTGTCGCCACTCTGATTCGTGCTTTCAGAGCAGAGAGCGGAACAGAACAGAGCAGAAGCAGAACAGTGAGAAGTGCAGTGAGAAGTGCAGTGAGCAGAACAGAGCAGAGAGCAGAAGCAGAGCAGAAGCAGAGCAGTGAGAAGTGCAGTGAGAAGTGCAGTGAGAAGTGCAGTGAGAAGTGCAGTGAGCAGAACAGAGCAGAGAGCAGAATCAGAGCAGAGCAGAAGCAGAGCAGAGCAGAAGCAGAGCAGTGAGAAGTGCAGTGAGCAGAACAGAGCAGAGAACAGAAGCAGAAGCAGAGCAGTGAGAAGTGCAGAGCAGTAAGCAGAACAGTGAGAAGTGCAGTGAGAAGTGCAGTGAGCAGAACAGAGCAGAGAGCAGAAGCAGAGCAGAAGCAGAGCAGTGAGAAGTGCAGTGAGAAGTGCAGTGAGCAGAACAGAGCAGAGAGCAGAAGCAGAAGCAGAGCAGTGAGAAGTGCAGAGCAGAAGCAGAGCAGTGAGAAGTGCAGAGCAGAAGCAGAGCAGTGAGAAGTGCAGAACAGAACAGAGCAGAGCAGTGAGCAGAGCAGAACCAGAAGGCTTGGCATTCCACAGACAAACTCCAAAACGCAGCGATCCCTACAGAACCTAAAACTCTTCCCACCAGGGCCCATAACAGCAGACCAAGGTGATCCATCTCCATTCAGCTGGAGGAAAGATACAACGCTGGAATTCACCATTAGTGCATTATTTAACAGCAATCCACATCTTGTATGTAACGGAGATTATGCAGGTAACTTTCATTCCTCTCACGTCCCCACTTGAAAACAGAGGATCTGTGTCTTAGTCTGACAGGTTCTCAGAAAGCAGAACAGAGAGAGATCAGGACCAGTCTGACCCTGAGGGCAACAGGGAGAACACCGTGCTCTTTGACCCTTCAGATCAGACCATCAGCGTTCCTCTGGCCAGCCGGCTGCTGCCTTTCCTCCAGGCTTTTTAATTGGCCGGTAGCAGGCCGAGCGAGGTCCTCTCCGGTGAAAGTCATCGGCTTGACCTCTGCATAGCACGTTTGTCCTCCATTAGCCGTGCCTCTGCTGGCGCGCGCGTCTGCTTGCTAGCGGTCAACCTTGATAGCGTTCTCAGTCGGAAGAGATCGTGGACGAAAAGGGCTGAGTAAAATAGCAGCTAGCCAGACGTCACACCGTAGCTGTGTTCTCTAACGTGGCCGTAACAGTGGAACAAATGACAGGCAGCTCTTTTGAATGTTTTACCTTACCGAGAGGGGAATCTAGCACGTCAGCCTGGACCTATTTGCATGGCCAGAACAAGACACAGCAGAGGACTTCAGTTTAATGACAAACAGTTGACAGAATATTTGAATAACTCTAGGTTTTACAGAAACCGTGTTTACATGTATTCATTTAGCAGACGCTTTTATCCAAAGCGACTTACAGTAAGTACAGGGACATTCTCCCTGAGGCAAGTAGGGTGAAGTGCCTTGCCCAAGGACACAACATCACACAGCCACAGCTGGGGCTCGATCTCACAACCTTCCGATCATGAGGCCAACGCCTTAACCGTTGAGCTATCTGACGCCCCTCAGCGTTGGTCAGGCTTGAGTCTCACCAACCTTCAGTTTAGCTTTGAGTCAGAACTACATCTGCTTGAGGTTCTGTCATGTTCTGAACACCCCAGCAAGGGCACAGAGGATAAGCGTTTCTTGTTACGGTCACTGTCATTCAGCCAAAACAATTTGAACACCATTGTGATGTGTTGGCTTGAATCCTTTACTGGAGGTTCTGAAATAGTGGCACATCCTTAAGCTCTTGAGACAATTAGAATGATGTGATATAATTCCTGTCAGGACTGTATGCTAGAGGTAGGGTAAGCTGCGAGCAGAGGTTAGCGGACTGATCGGGGCAGCTAAGGAGAGGCAATGCAGTCAGGATCCGACTGTGTCAGCAGAAATGCGTGGCTTCATATCGTAATAGCCTTAGCTAAACCCTGTGGTGACCCACAGGCATCTTACGCCAATCATTCGGTGGGCGGGTCTCGCTCAAGGAGCTTCAACCAATCAACTGGACACATCACAGGTGCCGAAGAGTAACTTGTATCTCAGTGTTCGGTGGAACGGGCCTGTTTAACGTCTTTGAGATCGCGATGTATATTCTGGTATGTGGTCCACATGGGTGGGCAGCACTGGGTGGTCCTGGCACAAATCATACCAAAGACACCTGAATGCCACTTCTAAGCTACAGTGACACGTCACAACTGGGAACCTTCTGCAGTCTTTGAGCCTCACGATTACAAACACACCCTCAGATTCCTACTTTCTCTCAGCAAGAAGGGTTGAGCCCATCTTCCATTTGGGAAACCACCCATTTCTCTGGCAGATGCTTCTGAACAGCAGTCCTGCCTGGCCTCTTCCCTGCCTGTGGAAGCCTGCGGTCAGGGGGCAGTCAGCCTCCGTCCAGCCCTGATGGGGACGCACACTGCCAAGCTGTGGATCACCACAGACATGAGGAAATAACTAGAGTCCTAGCAGTCATTATTTGGGTGTGAAGCTCAAGTTAATTACAGAGCAAGCTTCTGGTCTGCCTGAGTCCATTTTCTACGGGTGCGAGACATTTGTCAATTTGCCAATCCCAACTTGATACAAGATTCCAAACGTTACAAGACCAAGAAGAATACATGATAAAGTTTTTAACTGCCGGCACAGCCAATCACTTGGCAAGCAGCCGACAGAAGTGGGAATAAAAGATTGAAATGTGAGCTCAAAAGTGTCTCCAAAACAATCACTGGAGGAGGGGGGGGGGGGGGGGGGGGGGGAACGACGACCTAGCAACCGCTGTTTCATGTCGCATAGTGAAAGAAACCCAACAAGTCCCTGATCTTGAACAAGCGTAGGGGGAACTGCTGCTAAACCTACAAGGGCAACGGCTTGTCACAGAGTGCCGCCAAGCTCTCCTCGTGTCGTCCAATTCCGTTCCCCCGTCACTCCCTCTCCTCTCGTTTCCCCCACACACTACATTCCCCTCTCTCCTAACTCCCTCCCCCTTACAGGATGGTATGCACCACACTGCAGCAAACTCCTTTAAAAAAAAAACGCTGCTGTAAAAAAAAAAGAGGGGAAAAAAAAAGAAAAGAAGGTTAAACATACCCGGGAGATGGTGTAGTTCCCACCTTGTAGCGTTCAATCCGCTGGTTTCTGTTGTGCCTTAGTCTAAGCCTCAGCAGACAGACACCAGGTGCAGCGTCTGGTGTGTGTGCGCGCGTGTGTGTTCTGCTCAGCAGTCCTCTCGCTTCAGCGTCTGCAGCTAATGACCATGTGAACTGTTGTCATTCTCTGGTAGCTGCCTAGTGCTGCAGCCAGAGGCCCATGCTTACACAGGGATTTTCTCTCTCTCGACTACGGAGCAGGCAGGCAGGCAGGCAGGCAGGCAGGAAGCAGAGGAGTGTCTGCTCAACTATCTGGATGAAACACTTCCAGCCATCCCCCACAGCCAGCCCCTTCCTGGCCATCCGCCTCCAGCAGGGACCGCCCCTTGTGGCTCTGGCCAATAGGAGGAGAGAGGTCTGATCACAGGCATTTCTGTTGGTTAGCAGTGTGCCGGTTGGCATGGACATCTCAGAACTTTCAATGACAACCATCAAATGCTGATCTTAAAGGTATACCGATGTTACGGTTTTACATCCAAGCTGAACTAAGTTTTGTGTTCTGAATTCTAAAATTCTGTAGGTCCGGAAAAGAATGTTATGAATATTAATAATAGAGTGGGGAAAAAAAACCCTGATGTGGACACATTGTGGACACTGGGTCTCTTTTTGTTACCCATCTGAAATCCTTATGTGCGAGGCGAACCTTAAGCTCAGCTAGTCAGCACCCTGTAACACCATAATTAACACCATCCCCCCAGGAATGAGCTCAGCCCCCTCTCTCGTCTCTCGTCTCCCCCTCCTCCCGGCTCTCCTCCCCCTCCTCCCGCCTCCTCTTCCTTTCCCTCCCCCTCTCCTCCCGGGTGACGTCAGGGGAGGAGGTATGAATCCTGAGCACGGCTGAAGTGATGAGTCAGAGGGCTCCACTTTGCTGTGTTTCGTCCACGTTAATACAACAGCTGGATTCTCTCTCAGCCGCTCTCTCCCTCGCTCTCTCTCCTACCCATTTCATCTCCTCTCTGCTTTCAGCTCCCACTCCTATACAAAGACGGCACATGATGTGACAGCCCTGAATGCTTCATCAACAACATCCAATGAGAGTGGACATGCTACACACAGTCTGCTGCCAAATAAACCTGTTAACCTTCCAAGCGAGCTTTGACAATGCGGCTCTACAACGGGACAGATTGTTTAATTTGGTTTTATCTGCAACAAGGGGTTAATTTCTAGAACAAGGTGAAATATACTGTGTATATTCTGAGCATATACTATTATATTCTGTTGTAATAACTGTTTTGCACTTCTGGTTGCTAACTGTATTTCGTTACCCTGTACTTGTACCTGTGTAATGACAATAAAGTTGAATCTAATGTAATCTAAAATGTCAACCTCAGCAGCAGACAATAGAGACTATAAAGTCACCATCCCGTGGGTGTACATATATATACGTTTATAATCCCATATATAACACTTATACATGTATATATGTATATATGTGTATTAGGGTGCATCAAAAAACACAATTCTTGAATATTGATATGGCTGGGTGTTAAAAGTGTTCCAATATATGTAAAAACAACACATGCAAAAAAAAAATCAAATCCATGATTATTTAGGGGTGCCACCACACACCTGTTTTAGTGGAATAAAGTGGTGAACAGTGCTCAGTGGTCGCCATGGAGATTTTAGGTAAACAAAGACTGCAACTTAAGAAATCTGAGGTGATCTTTATGTTTTTTGTTGTTATTTATATTCCTATTATACATTACTACCAAATATGTGGTTTTGTCTTTGTAATTTGAAAGATTTGTAGTCATAGATAGAGTCAGTGAGGTTGCAGTGAAACAATTGGAGAAAATGGAGTGCAGACTTGATGCCACATTTCCACTGTGGCCTCCAAATGTTGAGAAGCTGATTGATAACCCTGAAGACCTAGCTTCTTGGCCAGCATGAAGACCGACAGAGTGGCCACATTTGGTGCATTAGATAAAAAGCTACAGCTCAAGGTGAAGCGGCGAGAGGAGCGTCCTGCTGCCGCAGCAGCCAGGCAGTCCCGCTGTGAAAAGGAGCTGAAGGAGAAGATGGAAATGTCCACCTTGGTGTCAGAAAGTGATGAGGAGCCGGAGGATGATTCTAACACAGTCTGTCCACCATCTGAGGCCAAACCATCCCTGAACCTTAAGAAGAGTGGAACAAACGTCGTCATTCCACCTGATATTCTTAGCCGACCAAGTGTTGTGTCACTGGCTACAAGGTTGAAGATGTCTCCAATGCAACAGGCTGCCTTCACGCCCTCTGTGACTCTGTGACACCCTGGTCACAGAGTCAGGTGGTGATTTTACACATACCGAGCAAGACGCCAGGTGTTGGAGACTGTCAGTGAGGAGCATCTTACAGTGGTGGTTGGGGACTGGAGCGGGTTCCTGCGGGTGAAACTGCTTTTGAAACTGCTTGGTGTCCCTGTGTATAAGAATCATGAGGCATGTGGAGCTATTATTGCCCGGTTGACATGCAAGTTGCTGGAAGACCGGTGCTGCACTGACCAGGTTGTCAACATGGCATTTGATACGACACCATCAAACACTGGCCATCTGACAGCAGCCTGCATTGCAATACAACAGGTGAGATGCTTCCCCTGGCTCTCTTCAGCAGCAAGGTGCCCATCGATGACAAGCACAAGCCTGCTGATCTTCCGATGCATGTCCCCCAGCAGCGCTTTGGAACTGGCTATGGCAAGCCAAAGTTTCCCACCCTCTTGGCAACAACCACCTTGGCTGACCTCGCCAATGCAGATTGTTGGTTTGGGATGCACCAGCTGCACATTGATCCAGCATTCCTGTCTCTGGATGTGAAAGAATGGGCTACCAATGCTGCGTTTAAAAAAAGTGAGGTCAGTGTCCGACTGTCTGTGCAATGAATGTGGCAAATGACTGTGCCGAGCGTGGCGTCAAGCTCACATCGGGGTTCAGATGGCTCAGCGGGTTAAGGCGTTGGCCTCATGATGGGAAGGTTGTGAGATCGAGCCCCGGCTGTGGCTATATGACATTGTGTCCTTGGGCAAGGCACTTCACCCTACTTGCCTCAGGGGGATTGGCCCTGTACTTGCTGTAAGTCGCTCTGGATAAGAGCGTCTGTTAAATGAATAAATGTAAAATGTAAATCTGACTTTGTCTCAGTGGCCAGGAAGGAGCAACACCTGCAGAATGTGCTGCAGGTGGTTGAACATGACCGTAGCCAACACCCAACCTTTGTCACTGCAAACGCAAGCTGAATAGGAGGGTTACTCTTGGGTGGCAGGTGGGATGACAAATCTGGGGTTAGACACACTAGCGAGGTTCAGTTCAGATTTGCCCTGTCTCCCTGGTGATGTTGCTCAGTAGAGCAGACTCTAGCACAGTAAACTGAGCAATCAAGATTTTCTAGTGAACTTGCCAATAGTTTGTTATTTAATTGTGTTACTATTGCCCCTTGTGTTTAACAATCAATTGTTTAAACTTTATATGTGTGTCCGATATCCATCACTGCTACATAAAATTCAGGGTAAGTCCACCTGAACATGTCCCATTGACTGCCATTCATTTTGTCAATAGAGCAAATTAATGGAGTATCTTGAAAGTTTAATTCTGAGAAATACCATATCTGCCCAAAGGGCAGACAAATATATTTACTTTGATAACCCTATAGAGAATGTTGTTGTATAAGAGTTCACTGTACATTTCCAGGTAAACCTTTTGGCAATTAAGGCTACAAATTTCACATTTTCCGAAAATGTACAAAAGTTTACGTGTGAGGTGGCACCCCTAAATCTCAATGGATTTCCTCAAAACTTTGCAGAAGACATTTTTATGTTCATTGGAAAAAAGTGGAATGCCAGCCAAATTGATATTATTAAATAAAAATTTTCCCATTGAAATTTGATGCACCCTAATGTGTATACACAATGGTGATTTTAAAGTGTTCTAATATATAATCAGGCAGAGCAGCATACTAATGTAGAAACCAGCGGAAGGGTGGTGATGGTAACAGGTGACAGAGGAGGAGATAGCAGGGATAACTCCTGAGGGATAACCCTGTGGTCCCTGTCAACAGCGAACACCCACTGAGCAGGATCCCCATGCATCTACTGAAAGACATCATTAGGCCAGGAGTGTTCACACCAAAACATGTTCCATGTTTTCAAAACATTGGGGGCAAAAATTGCACGGATTTCACAGAAGCAACTCATATTTTTTATCTTTTATTTCAGTTCTTCTTGGTTTTGGGAGAATTTGGGATGATTAGATCCATCGGTACGTTTACATGTCGTCTGCTGTCTGCATTCCCTACAAAACGGATGTCAAGATGGATGCCTCGTGTTTTAGCAAACCAAATCGACCGCACGGTTTTAAATCAAGTAACCTGAAGCCGGTGCTGCTGCCTAATGATTCATCAGCTGAACAACAGAACAGTGTTTTATGGCCGACACCTCCCATGTCAATAGGAGCCTGGCCACAGCCTGTCTGCTGGTCATTTTAAAGATCAAAATAGATTTTCCCCCCATAGGAAAACAAAGACCAAGAACAGTCATACAAGGCAGCTTCCTTCCCTTATGGCGTCCACGCCCTCAGACATCCTGTTGGACCTTAGTGGTTTGTTGAAGCCAGACCAGATTTAGACCATCTCACAGGCAACCACTGACCACAGACAGAGGTATTACATGACCAGATCCTTGCAGCATTATACAAATAATATAATGCAGCATAATACAAATACATACTTCTGTCCAGAGTGGGGGTTGTTTCAAGTCAAAACCCATCATGACGTTTTAAATTGGCTCTCATTAAAGCAAACTGTAATCCAGTATCCCTGTCTGTACTCTGTGTGTAGTTTTCCAACAGTATGCCTACAGTGAATGCCTACTGTAGAATGACAGCTCTAAACAAATACTCATTGTCAGATTGTACCTCCTCATCTTCACACTAATTGAATTGTTGATTATCCCATCCATGCAATGTACTGAGCCTGGCTGTCTCAGCCAGGAGGTTTCCATGGCTACTGGGATGTACAAAGAAAACAGATCCACTGATAACAAAGCTAACTTGCATTTCAATGATGGTTTTCATTGGGAATCAGCGTACAGCAATTAAAAGGACATTGGTAGAAAAGTACTTATGCAGTTTGAACATCATTTTGAATTGTTCATGAGATGAGGGAAAGACTAAATACTGTTTCCCCAGTTCTGCAGTCTGAACACCCAGCAGCACCTAGCAGGCAGTGAAGGTAAACAGATGATCAGGAGGAAAAGGGGCTCCTTTAAAGCAGATCTCCATTAGAAATGTGCTGTTTTAAGATGATCAGGAGGAAAAGGGCTCATTTAAAGCAGATCTCCATTAGAAATGTGCTGTTTTACCCAGCAGACTTCAGTGTTGTGCACCTGAATGTCAGCCTGGCTTCTGCTGCTGTTAGAAAGGATGTTAGCTCGCTGTTTAACCCGGGTGTAACCCGGCCAACTAGGGACTAGCTACAGGCTAGTTAGCTAGCGCAGTTACGTGTATTTGCATGAATCACTACTAGTACTGTAGTAGCTGTAGTACTAGTAGTACTGTTTTAGTGGTACTAGCTCAAGTACACGCCAACACGGAGCAGCCGTTTCTTTCGCTACAGTAAACTGCAGTTTGTAGTAAAGTAGTTCATACATTTTCGCAAAGTACCAGTTAATTATCAATACTGTTAGATAACAAGTTACAGTCGAATACGACAGTCCTATTATTAACAAGTTACTGCCTAAAAAGACAGTCTATTATTAACAAGTTACAGTTTAATAAGACAGTGTTAATAAGAGCCATGGATCCTCCTTACCTGCCTCATCCAGCTGTCTCTGTCACCATGTCGGGGAGAGGAGAACCGCAGGGCCCCGGTCAGCAGCGACACGACCAGACCAGACCAGACTAGACTAGACTAGACTAGGACTAGACTAGACTAGGACTTCTTGTTATTTAACGCGAACATTCTTCAGGATAATGTATTTAAAGGCAGATAGTTTAGCTTGCAGCTGGTTAACTAGATAAGTGCAGAAAGTGAGGCTGTTTGAGAAGCAACAAGCGCGTCTGACAGTTCACTGGGACGAACAACTGTAGTTTAAGGACGGGGGTATATTAAAGCAGATATACACAGAAACCAACCTGAATATGGCAGATATGTTTAAGTTCTTCTACTACTTCTATGTGTAGTGAATTATGTGAATTATACTAATTTCATGAGTTGATCGCATAAAGTAATGCTGATAATATTAATACTTTAATATACAGTCTCCCTATATCTAGTTGGTATCGCCCAAATGAATTACAGTAAAGGAGGGGGTGGGGCGGGGCAGGGAGGAGGGGGGGTCTGCTTGTTACCTAGGAAACAAGTGAATCTCCCAGGGGGGCAGGAAACATATCAAACCAATATGAGCCAACTCATATTCCACAGAGAATAGACTTCTTTATTATCTCTGGATTTTCAAAGATCAGTGGAATCGACCCTTGACCAAAGAAAACTGGCATGAAAATTGCTATATTGTTTGACATCTTAATTAAGTACTTTCACCTATTTTTCCTATTTTCAGTGGCTTTCATTTAATTGGATTATTAACAGGGAGGAGATTCTATGGATGTATTTTTCCATAATAATTATCAATAGACCTATGTCATAGAATATTGGATGGATATGAATATGAATGTAGCATTCACTTTTGAAGGTTATTCTTCATCTAATAAATCTGCATATCTGCTGTTTTCAAATTCTGAAGAGAACACAGCCTGCTGCTTTCAGATATCTCGTTGCATATCTTGATTTAGCATTCGTGGGTGATAGCAACACAAACCTGTTTCAGCAAGGCGCCAAAGTTGCAATAAGCAGAAGCAAGGATCAAATATGCGTGGAATGAGCCAGACACTAATTTAGCTCCTGTGACTCCTGCCCACAGCATATGCACTGGCACAGTCTATTGAGTGTGTGAACAATGCGCATTGCTACCATGGTCTGAGCCCAAGGCCATTGCCTGGCCAAGTGGAATGTTAGTGACAAAGCTCCGAGCACTCGCCTGACTAGCAGCAGATCAGGACAGAGCGCCAGTCTGGGGATGGTGGAGTCAGTTCAGCAGCTGTGCTCATCATTATTCGTATAGTGAGCATGCGTGAGAACGCAGGCTGCCTGTAGAACCGGATCTAGTCTCGCCGACTTGGTTTCTTTATTTCTTAACTTATTTCTTTGTAACTTTTGTATATATATTCTCTAAGTAACTACGCTCTGTATTGTTATTGCCCCCACCCCCTATCCCTGTGTACACTTTCTAATCTTTTACCTCACACCCTTACCCTTGTGTGCTTTGCGAGACTGTGTGTCGTTGCTACGAAGGAGTTTCCCCCGGGATAAATAAAGTAATCTGAATCTGAATCATCCTATCAGGCTGTGTCTGGGTGTGTTTTCAGAGCCTGTGGAGCTTCCTTATCCACTGTCTTCATGTGTTGTTAGGCATCTCAGCAGCCATCCTCTGACACCGATGGTGACCTGTGAAACAGGAAGCAGCTATGAGTGCTGGGTCAGTGTTGCTAGTGAGGCCACAGACCTCAGAGTCTGGCTTCTGCCTTACTGCTCCTTTGAGAGCATCTTGAAACATCAAATCAACAAATCAAATCAACATGTATTTGTATAGCCCTTTTTACAAGCAATGTCACAGAGGGCTTCACATATGCCCATAGAACTGCCCCTCAACCAACCTAAACCTTCAAGGAAGACAAGGAAAAACTCCCAGAAAAACTCACTAGGGAGAAAACATTGAAGAAACATTGGAAGGAGCAATTCGGTAAGGGATCCCCAAACATCTCCTCAATGACTAAACCAATATAAAGGGGATGTGCATTACCTTAAGTCAGTGGTGTCAAACTTGTGCCATCGCGGGCCAAGAGGGTGCAGGTTTTCGTGTTAACCAAGTCACTACACCATCTGATTTTAATAACGAGTTTGATTTCACAGTGAAGTCAGCTGGTGTAGTGGCTTGGTTAACACAAAAACCTGCACCCTCTTGGCCCGCAATGGCACGAGTTTGAAACCACAGCCTTAAGTGAAAAGCGTAAGATGCTTTAGAGAAATGTTCTCAACTGAGTTATAAATTTACATTTATCAGACGCTTTCATCCAGTGCGACTTGCCACAGAGGGAAGTAAGGTGAAGTGCCTCGCCCAAGGACACATCATGTTGGCACAGCCGGGGTTGGAACCAGAAATCTTCTGATTACTGACTCCAAACTTAAAGTACCAGTTGTACTCCAAGTACATGGGAACGAACCGTAATAAACAATGTTATACTTTTTTTATGGTGGTAATGACTATGAAGACCGTCTCTCAGAGTCAAGCTTACCCTCTTGGGTCCCCATATTGATCTCACTGCAGAGGAGGCATACTGATTGGGAAAATGCTGTTGTAGGCTAAAGCATACTTTTGCAACCATCCTCCCACACATACTGAACACACACACACAAACACACACCCACACATATGCACACAGTTTTCAGGCAATGAATCACAATTGTTCTGTATTTGCTACTCTTTCCACCAGTGAACCAGAGGCTCGAAAACATGCACACAGTGAAATAATAGATATTGGAAACTGGTCTCTCACAGACCAGTATCTCTACCTAGCCTGGAGCTAGAGCTGTCCAAGTCTGTTCAGAATGCCCTGTAATGAGTAAGTATAGTATCAACAGTGCTATGGATATGCTGCCTTTTCCGTCAGCAGATGTGGAGTAGGATGATGTCACCTTGAGATCATTTGAGGAGGCGGTTGGTATTCATGTGGGTATGATCTGCATTCCAAACAGGAAGTAATACCTATTACTGTGCTCCTGTAGGCTCTCTACTGAGGTGGAGAAAAGCTGCATTGAATTTAAACCAGCTTACTAGCTTTAGTCTACTCCATAAACAAAGTAACACTTAACACTTGGTTAACAGTGAAGCATGATTCACATACATGTATTCCACAGATGTTCCTCCATAAGATAAACAGGTCAAATTAATCTAACAACATACTGGTTTGAGGAATCAGGTTACTAGTGATAGGTGAGACAGATCACAGAAACATGAGGTAGATGGATGGTAGAGCTCAGCAGATGAAGTTCCAGGGCAGTGTAGTGTAGTGCAGTGTAGTGCAGCAGACTACAGCCAGGGAGAGTGTCTCCAACGTGAGCACGGATCCAGAAAACACCGTAAACCATCACACACCTGATTGGGAAACCTTTTAACCCAAATTCTCGATGAAATGCTGACTTAACTGAAATAGATTAAAGCTGTCATGGAGTGGTGTGTGTGTGTGTGTGTGTGTGTGTGTGTGTGTGTGTGTGTGTGTGTGTGTGTGTGTGTGTGTGTGTGTGTGTGCGCGCGTGTGTGTGTGTGCGCGTGTGTGTGAGTGAGTGAATGCTGTCAGTCAATTTGATTGATTGAGGCTTGTTCACTAGAGGGCTTTACCTATCTGGTCTACCTTTCATGTGCATTTTCTAAATCACCCCACTAATGATATATTTCTGTCTGCCATTCAGACAGTTTAACATTTCAGCAGAGAGATTCCTTGAGCCCTGATCAAATCTATTTTGCTGAGTGATAATCTTGTTAGATCTTGGCAGAGAAAGCAATGTCATGACCCCCATTGGTGGAGAACAAACAACTTACTCCAGTACTTTCTTTAGTGTCTCTCTCTCTCTCTCTCTCTCTCTCTCGCTCTCTCTTTGTCTCTCTTTCTTTCTTTCTCTCTCTCTCTCTTTGTCTGTCTCTCTTTCTCTCTCTCTTTATCTGTCTCTCTTTCTCTCTCTCTCTCTCTTTATCTGTCTCTTTCTTTCTTTCATTATACATAGTACCTTTGACTACCATACCTGCTCTTCACCCACCTCCTTTTCTCAGTAGAACCAAACCACATTGACATTTGCAGAATGCCAGGTATGAAAGTAGATTAGGACAACTGCAAGACGAAACACTCCTTAAAATGTCAGAGAAAATGACACATGATTATGACCATGTTGTTTCTAAAGCTTGTTTGGATCGAGGTTGGAAAAGTGGTCTCCACTCGATGCTGACCACCACTCAAACGATTGGCTTATTTCATTTAGTCATTCAGCAGACGCTCTTACCCAGAGCGACTTTTCCATTTTTATTGTCGTCTTTTTTTATTTGAGGGTATAAAACATTGATAGGGATAGTTACCTCAGCCATCAATGTGCCTCTTTACATTGATATGATCGGATCAAACCTTTCCGATCAGTCGCCCAATAGCCGACCCTGATTTCCTTTCTCGGCCTCAAGAGGCTCCAAATACAGTAAATCTCCTCTATTATTCATGAGCTCCCGGTTCAGTCGAGGCTGCGTCTTCTACATCTCTGCCTGTGTGTTCCCAACTGTCTCACAGCTACTGTACTACTGCTCTACTCCGTGAACTCTGCCCAGCAGTCACCACTCAGCCCAGAGGATTTAGCTTCCTTTGAAGATATTCAATAAAGCACCGGGATCAGACAGAGAATTCAACTAATTACATTCCCCTAACTTCACTCCCTCGTGCTACACAGCTCCCATTACTGTGAACTACTGCACACATCAAACACTGACTAAATATGGCGGATTTTGCGTTAGTTTTTTTTTGGGGGGGGGGGGGGTGACTGAAAAAAACAACAACAAAAAACATGAATGAAAAGAAAGTTAATGGTACTATGATGAGAAATGAATATGCAAGTATATCCTGTGTTTTTAGTCTTTGAGATAATAATAGCTTTTTCTGAGCAGTCCATCAGCTTGAAATATTGATGGAATAATGCTGCAAGGCTGCTGCAGAGAGACAGAAGACTGCAGCAGACGCTGTTCATCTCCAACACTGTTCATCTCCAACCAACGCTGTTCATCTCCAACACTGTTCATCTCCAACACTGTTCATCTCCAGCACTGTTCATCTCCAACACTGTTCATCTCCAACAATGTTCAACTCCAACACTGTTCATCTCCAGCACTGTTCATCTCCAACACTGTTCATCTCCAACACTGTTCATCTCCAACACTGTTCATCTCCAACACTGTTCATCTCCAACCAACACTGTTCATCTCCAGCACTGTTCATCTCCAACACTGTTCATCTCCAACACTGTTCATCTCCAACCAACACTGTTCATCTCCAGCACTGTTCATCTCCAACACTGTGTCTGACGCACCGGAGAGTAGCAGACAAGATCGTGCACATGGGAGTGGATTTTCAATCCCAGGTAAAAGATGCTCTCAATCTCCCCTCCATGAAGCACAGAACAAATGGTTGATAATTGCTGGTCATTCAAGTGCTCATAAATACATATTCAGACCATGAAATCAGCCCTTTCTAGTGCCGGGCAAGCATTAACCAGAAGTTCCTCAAGTGCAAGTGGTTTATCGCTGTTACTATGGTGATGATGAAAGGGGAAGTGCCATTTAAATACTGTGTATTCCTACATGAGAGTGTGGGAGGATGGTCAGTATTGGGTTGATGAGCTGGTGGGGGGGGGGGGGGGGGTGAAATTAGCCCCACCCCTCACACACACACGCAATATACACACGCATACACACACGTACACACATACACACTTGTTGCTCTCAGGCTGTTTGGTTGGTTGCCTTGTTAGTGAGCAGTAAGGTCACACCGAAAGTTTTGATTTAACAGGCAGCATGAATGCTAAAGGTTTGTGACCTGAAACCTGTAATTTGTCAAAACGAACTTGCCACAAGGTTTATTTTTCGCTCAGGATACAACAAAGCAGCAGCCTGTCTGACATTGTAGTGAAGCTGAAGATGGCCTGTGTGAGGATAAGGCGCCATCAAGTGGAGGGTGGTTGTAACAGCAGATTCTTTTTATTCTGAAACAGGATTTTAGGATTCCTCCATTGGGATACAGTCAAACACACAATACACATGAATGGCCATCATATTTCTTTATTATGTACTATACAATTACTATAACAATGATGTATTTAGTTACATCACAGTAATAAATGCGGCAATAGGAAATAAAAGTCCCATTAAACAAATGCATGTGGCATTAGGTCTTAATAAATCATATGTTGTGTTTGGAAAAACGTAATTTTAAAAGAAATGTATGTATTTAATTTTCTTTGGGTGAATTGATTCAGCTATGACGCCATGCCATATGTATGTATTTACTGCGATCGTTATGTTTCATTTATTTACCTATTTATTAGATTTGGAATCAAACGGCACTACATATTAGGCAGCGTGGCCAGGCTGGCCGGTGATCCGAAGGCACATTTAAACACACAGTTAGCGAAACAAAAGACACAATTACAAAATACTACTAATACTACAACTACTAAACTACTAAATAAACTACAAAATACTATTAAATTACTACCATGTAACATGTAACATGTGGAGGGAGCTGTAATCCAGCGAGGAATTATGTTAGAACCAGCATTGATACAGAGGATTGATAAATGTATAAGAATCGCCGCTAGAGGGCAGTGGAGAAGAGCATATCTTTTTTTCGAAGGCCTCAGTCACGTTGTTGTGAGTCACCTACCCATACATACATAAGTTATATACAATAAAGTTCGGAAGTTACAGCAGAAAGTTGTAAACTCACAGTTTAGATTCCAAAAAATATGCCAAAGCAATTTATAAAAACTGTCATATAAATGAGAGGCACCTGGCTGCAGTCCACCACCGTGGGGCGGGAGCGTTGCAGGCACCACAGAGGGGCGACGGCACCGCCGTGGGGCGATGAGTTTCCGGAGTTGTTTGTTTTTTGTCGGGGGGCGGGGGGAAGTGAGGACATTTAAACCTGGATTTCAGTGCGTCCACATCTGTTCCAAGTTCCGGTAAGTTGCTTATTTTTATCCACAGAAAGTAAATGCATGATTTCTTGTCAATATAAGTGCCGTAAAACAATAACGTTATAGAAGTCATTAATGATTTACCGAATATTTATGAATGTTACAAGTCTACTTGGGTAGTTGTTATGAAGCTAAATTTGATAACGTCAAAGTTTACTTTCACCGATGGCGGTTAGCATCAACAAATTATCAGGGATTATTAAATGTATAGTGCATAACGTAAACTAATTGATCGCATTTGTTTGTATGTAACGTTACAAAACATTTTTGTAAACTATCCTTGCAATAGCTGTTATCACGGATAATTAAATGTATAGTGCATAACGTAAAGTAACTGTTCGCATTTGTTTGTATGTAACGTTATAATACAGTTTTGTAAACTCCTTGCATTAGCTGGGCATCGTCACAAAATTAGATTAGATTAGATTCAATTTTAATGTCATTACACAGGTACAAGTACAGGGTAACGAAATACAGTTAGCATCCAACCAGAAGTGCAAAACAGTTATTACAACAGAGTATAATAAATATAAGTATACTCAGAATATACACAGTATGAACAGTATAATCAGAATATACAGGGTACAGAATGTGGCAGAGTACATGGCTCATTTTTACTTTTTTATTTTTCTACCTATGTTGTATACTACAGTATATAAACGAAACAAATATGAATAGCTTTTGCATCATCAGTACTTTTACTTTTGGATACTGAGGAAGGAATTTCACGTTTAGAAGGGCCCTCTGACCTCCAGATGTAAATGTTGATTCCTGTCTGTCTCCTAAATCCTGTAGATACTGTGTGCCCCCTCCCCCTGCAGATCACAATCTTCTAACAGTGCTTTGACCACTAAAAGGTGTGCCCCCACCCCCTGAAGACCACACTCTTCAAAGGGTGGGCCTTCATCCTGCCCATGAGCAGCTGGTATGTATTCTTAAAGGAAAGATATATAAGACAGACATATGTGCTTCTCATCTTGAAGCTCTACCACCCATGTTCCTATATCATAATTAATAATATTATGCTTGTTATGATTGTATT
The DNA here is from genome assembly GCA_030340665.1 of Neosalanx taihuensis. Taxonomy (NCBI): domain Eukaryota; kingdom Metazoa; phylum Chordata; class Actinopteri; order Osmeriformes; family Salangidae; genus Neosalanx; species Neosalanx taihuensis. Next base: position 2,904,378 of record CM059305.1, read on the forward strand.
TACTTCTCTTCAACAATAATCAGCTCAGATACATATTGGACACTGACAACCCAGCGGGCGAACTCATTGTCAGAACAGGAAAAAGTTGCCTGACGCTCTGACTTCAGGGGGCTTGGATTGAACCAAGAAATGGAATCAACCGTGAGTTAACATTTGAACCTATGTAATTGTGAGCCTATTATGTTTATATGTAATTGATAACTTTTTGCTTTGAGGAAATGCGTGCTTTAAGCTATTGAGCAAAATCCGCAATCACAGGTCATCTCTCATCTAAAGCCCTCTTGCGAGGTGAAGTGCCGCCAGTGTTTAGGCTGATGAAAAGGAAGGTGGATAACATTAATGAGGTAAAATTGTACATTTGTTTGGGTTCCATCCGTTTCAGGTCAGAAACCAGCATTTTCATTTCCTTATTTATTTAATTTTAACAATGTCTAGATGGACATATTAAAGGAGGGCACTGATGAGATCTTTTCTTTTTGGAGCCTGTGTTATGTATATTACAACTAACCATTTTGCTTATCTATATATATTTTGTCTCAGTCAGACTTGCCTCCCACCCAGGACACCCTCTGCTTCAGCTGCTCCCCTCACGGTCCACCAGGACCAAAACCGCTCGCCATAAGAACAGCTTCTACCCTCGGCCATTGCACTCTTCAATAGGGCCAAGGACTCGGAATGACTTTGCCACAAACACCCCCATCCAGCATCCCACTGCACAAGCCACTTTTGCACTCAAAACCCCTTTTGACACCTTAAAATTACTTACTGCTGTACCACTGTTTTGCAATGCTGTATATATACCCCCCTGACCTTTTTACACCATATTTTTATTGTATTATATTATGTTCTTATCATGTTACATATATGTTCTATGTTGCTCTTCCCTGCTAATGTAAATTCTGTGTTTGTTAAACTTGCATAGCCATTAAAACAGATTCTGATTCTGATCATGAGTGGGTTGATTTTAACTGAACTGTTCTCTGCCAAAGTGGACTTGCCTGAAATCCTGGGCATGGGGGAAGAGAACCAGGCTAAGGTAAGGGAAGGTGTGGAATGACCTTGAAAAGGAAACAATCCCTTCAAGTTCACATTTCACAACACAGAAGATGTGGGAATTCTGTGCAGAAATAATGGACTGAATGTCAAACAGCTAAAAGTCAAATCATTTTGTGACTTGGTGTGTTTTACATGTTGTCATTGATCATGTAATAATTCACTTGGATTATACTGTACATATCAGCACAAAAACATAATTGGCATAGATATAGAGCCAAACATGAAAAACAGCAGTGCAATAAGGTTCAATGACAATTTATTATTATTATTATAACGAAAAGGCAGTAAAGTAGTGTTTAGTACACAATAAAATGTATAGGCCTATGACATCTTACGAAATGTAAGCTTATGAATAACAGTAACAACTTTATTGTTATTCCTAATCTCCATTATTTTCAGTTATCAGCATTTTGACCTTCTCTTTTCAAGATCCTCAGCTTTGTAGTAGGCTAAAAATACACTATTGAGCTCCGACTCATATCACCCACCGTTTGTTTTTCGTTATGCCTAAGTTGTACAATTACGCAGTGCAGTGTATATTAGTCTTGCTTCTATCGCATTTTTTCGGAAAAAAACAACTCCGGAAACTCATCGCCCCACGGCGGTGCCGTCGCCTCTCTGTGGTGCCTGCAAGGCTCCCGCCCCACAGTGGTGGGCTGCAGCCAGGTACTCTTGATATAAATAGCCAGTAAGAGTGTGGTTCAGAGGGGCATTAAGAGAGAGTTCTGGTTCAGAGGGGCATTAAGAGAGAGTTCTGGTTCAGAGGGGCATTAAGAGAGAGTTCTTGTTCAGAGGGGCATTAAGAGAGAGTTCTGGTTTAGAGGGGCATTAAGAGAGAGTTCTGGTTCAGAGGGGCATTAAGAGAGAGTTCTGGTTCAGAGGGGCATTAAGAGAGAGTTCTGGTTCAGAGGGGCATTAAGAGAGAGTTCTTGTTCAGAGGGGCATTAAGAGAGAGTTCTGGTTCAGAGGGGCATTAAGAGAGAGTTCTGGTTCAGAGGGGCATTAAGAGAGAGTTCTGGTTCAGAGGGGCATTAAGAGAGAGTTCTGGTTCAGAGGGGCATTAAGAGAGAGAGAGTTTGGGGGGTTGGCCCATATCTTGTTACTAAACTGTAACTAAATAGCCCTGCATGTCTGCCAAGCCAAAAACTTCTTCAGCATTTCATAGAAGGCATTCCAAAGATATTTACTGGCTTGACATAGCATTTGACACCTTAAATCCCAAATTGGATTTTGTCACATCCCAAATGTGACAGGTTTGTAGGTCCCAGTCAGCAGTGATACCTGATCTACCACAACCATTTCTATAGGTCAGGCAAACTCCCAGTAGGAATACAACATGTCAAAATAGTAGCGACTTACAACAGTAAAATGTGACACTGTTTACATTTCATGATAATTTATTTCCCCTGTAAAGACCTTTTTTCCCAAGAGCTTTAATTTTCAGAACTGGGGTTTTTACCCAGATTGATCTTCTACCACTGGACAATGTTGCATGGTTATGTAACCCTAACCCTAAAACATGCAAAATTAATGCTCAATTAATCACTCCACTGCAATAAGACATGCTTTTGGTTAGCCGTGACATAAATCACTTTTCGTTGGATTGTTTACCCTTTGTGACAAGGGAAAGTTTTACAACCTTTCCATGTCAAATATGTTCTAGTCTGAAGCCAGTCATGTAGAACTCTAACATGTACACAATATGAAATAAATACTTAGATTTGGTTTTGAGCTTGTATTTGGTAACTGAGTGTATCGACAGAGTACTATCAAAGCTTGGTATGGTAAACAAGAGCCTTCTTCACCAGAAGGATGCACAACTAACAGAGGCTGACTTGGTTATCTAGAACGAAGTCATTCACCCAGTTGAAATAAAGAGTGGTCAGGTGACTGATACCAAGGGTTTACGAAATCCTTACAACCAATGAAAAGACACTTTCAAATATAGTGTCCATAGAATTATGTCCTTACAGAGCACCTGTTAGTGTGACCAAGTAAGGTCTTATCTATATTTGGATAAGCTCAAAAACATGCCCTCTTAACCTCAGACAAAGCGAGAACTCTGTCTTCAAGAAAGTTATATCAGTCCTGGCCTCAATGTCCTGACAGCACTGGACCAGAGGAGCCATTAACTCAGCTGTGAATTGTTTCCACTTGTCTCCTAATAGTCACATTTGTAGTTGGCCTACAGTAAACATTACCAATCTCTATGTCTTTCTAAACCGGTAGATCATGCCATCCTTTCATGTATTATCCAAAAGAAATGGGTCTCACATTTCAATGGACTGAACAGGGTCCGCATAGTAGACACCAGACTCAATACATTTCAATGTCCTTATTATAAAATCCACACATTTAGTCATTTATCAGATGCTCTTATCCAGAGCATCCAGTTCAAGTATGTGGGTACCAAGATATTTTATCTATACTCTTCACACTGAATTAAAAACAATGCAAACAATGTTCACTTTCAAATAAAACATGTTTCCTTTTCTGGTCTACCTATCAAATTGCCTAAAGTCCAAAGGGATCTAGTAGTGTACTGACTGATTACATTTACTTTTGACATTTATTCATTTAGAAGACACATTCATCCAAAGCGAATTCCAAGAGAGAGTTTAACAAAAAAAGCATCAGTCACTGATCATAACAAGATGCCCCCAAACTTTGCAGGTAATCAGATTATGAAACATGCATTGAGTGAAACCAAACAAGTGCCAAAGAGAAGAGCCACAAGAGCATTTTTCTTGTTTGCGGCAACAGTCAAAGCAGAAAGCAATGTGGAACAGATTCAGGAATGCCCTGTATCATGTAAAAGAGACATACGAGAAGGAGAGAAAAGGAGGGATGGGCCAAAAGTCTCAGTCTATCCATAAAGAGAGTAGAGTCTACTATTAGCTTCTGCTAGCTAATCACTCTTCACTATATATAAGGAGTTCAACAAAGCAGCATCCATGGACAGAAAGCTTCTACTTCTGGGTAAGACACTTCACATCCACTGACTGGGATCTGGCACATAGACTCACAACACTACAGTGGACGTCATTACTATGTTACACTATTGTGGACAAAACATAAGATTGAGAGTAAGCCTTGTCAGAAAGACAAAGTTTATTATACTTTCTGACATTGTAGGCATTTACAGTTATTTCTTTTTTTCAGTTTTGTTATATGAATATCAGCTAACCGTGCTGGGCAATCATGTTCTTATTGATGCATCTCTACTATGTAATACTCCAATGTAATGGGAGTTATAGGAGTGACATTATTGTATGTTCTGGTTGTGTAATTTCTCTATGAGTTACTAAAAAACTCTTAACAAATATATTTTACAGCACATCAACTAAGTCGATTTCATCTGGTCAAGGAAACACAGGTGAGATGATGTCTGATTCTATGTACTAGTTTATACTGCTCAGAGCCTTAGGACCATCAGTATAACTACTGATTTAATTGTATAAAATTAACGATGATATTGTTTTATTTAGTCTACATCAGGGGTGTCCAACCCTGGTCTTCGAGAGCCCCTGTCCTGACAGTTTTAGATGTTTCCCTGCTCCAGCACACCTGATTCTAATGAATGAGTTGTTATCAAGCTCTGTGGAAGCCTCATAATGACCATTTATCACAATCAGGTGTGCTGGAGCAGGGAAACATCTAAAACAGTCAGGACAGGGGCTCTCGAGGACCAGGGTTGAACACAACTGATCTACATCTTTTGAAGGCTTCTTAGACCTACTTACTTCACAGTAATAAAAACGTAAACACATTCATCATGTATACTTTGAATGAACGACAGTAAAATGAATAGGTTTTGTAACAGTGCTATCTTTCCTCCCAGTAAACCGTCACCATGAGTACGGACGCCGAGATGGCCCAGTACGGCAAGGCCGCCATTTACCTCCGTAAGCCTGAGAGGGAGAGGCTTGAGGCTCAGGCGGCACCCTTTGATGCTAAGAACGCCTGCTATATTCCTGATGTCAAGGAGCTGTACCTCAAGGGTATGGTGGTCAAGAGAGACGCCGGGAAATGTGACGTGAAAGTCCTTCTGACTGAGGAGGTAAGAAGACGCTTGGCACACAACGATTAAAAAACGATTTAGTGGATGTCTCTGTACACGTTATTTAGTCAGCGAAAGGCCTCATGCTTGTTACGGATGTTTTTCAGGTAAAAACCTTCAAAGAAGAGGAAGTGTGGCAGATGAACCCTCCCAAGTTCGACAAGATTGAGGACATGGCCATGATGACCTACCTCAATGAAGCTTCTGTCCTGTATAACCTCAAAGAGCGTTATGCAGCATGGATGATCTACGTAAGAAAACGACGCACGGAGACATGAGCCATCTCGTGGATGCAGATGGAACCCCTCAGATAATGTCCCAAACTTGAGCTCTGATCAATATTTCTCCTCGCTCCCTGCTCATATACAGACCTACTCTGGGCTCTTCTGTGCCACGGTGAACCCCTACAAGTGGCTCCCTGTGTATGACATGGAAGTGGTCAACGCCTACAGAGGGAAGAAGCGTATGGAGGCTCCACCCCACATCTTCTCCGTCTCTGACAACGCCTATCAGTTCATGTTGACAGGTATGGGCACTCCTGAATGGATGGCTGAATTATATATAGATGGATGCATTCTTAGTTGATACTCATATCACTTTTGACAGTTATTTGTCAATTAACTTTCAGATAAGGAGAACCAGTCTGTTCTTATCACGTAAGTTGCAGCCTTTAATTGAGTGTATATTGTATATATATATGTATATAGTACGATTGTATATATATATATACAAATATATATATATATATATATATATATATATGACTAAAATGCCTAATGACTTAAGATGCTTGACAATACTTAAGTACACTAAATCATATTTTCATCATCTAATAAACCAGTGGAGAATCCGGTGCTGGAAAGACTGTCAACACCAAACGTGTCATCCAGTACTTTGCCACCATCGCTGTTTCTGGAGGTGAGAAGAAGAAGGAACCTACTCCCGGCAAAATGCAGGTAGGACTTTATATATACACACCATATAAAGCGCTATCGATTGTAGACCCATCATCATTTTACCCCCCGTAAAAAAAAAGGTTTCTGTGGTACACTTCAAAAACTATAAATATGTCCCCCAAAAAGTTACATTCGAAAGTAAAAACAAAACAAAAAAAATCCCTTACTGTTGTTCAAATGTGGTTTTACATCTTCAGAATATGTTGTCATTCTTGACAGCAGTCTTGTAGTAGTTTTACATACAGCACAACGTGAATGATACTGAGGGGGGGGGGGGGGGGGGGGGGGGGCGAGGGGGTAAGGGTGTTGTACATGTCAAAGATATTTTAGAAGCAGGGTTAGACCTAGTCAAGGGGAAATGTTCCAGGCGTGAATGACCATGGATTAAGTGACGAGGGTGTCATTCTGGAGGACTGGTGGTCAGTCTAAATAACCAGCGTCTCTCTGCAGGGTTCCCTTGAGGATCAGATCATTGCTGCCAACCCTCTGCTGGAGTCCTACGGTAATGCCAAGACAGTGAGAAATGACAACTCATCTCGCTTCGTAAGTTTTAGAGGGAAAACATTCATTTTCACATTTTACACTAACTTAGAAATCAAAAGGATGTGTTATGAAAAATCTTGTCTATGTCCTCTTTCAGGGTAAATTCATCAGGATTCACTTCCACATGAATGGAAAACTGGCTAGTGCTGACATTGAGACCTGTAAGTTGGTTTGAAAGATTTCCCTGTTGATCCTTTAAATATATGTTGGTGTCCGCTCACTAGAGAGTCTAACTGTACTTCTTCTCCTCAACCCTTTCTCTCAGACCTGCTGGAGAAGTCCAGAGTGAGCTTCCAGCTGCCCGATGAGAGAGGCTACCACATCTTCTACCAGATGATGACCAACCACAAGCCTGAGCTTGTTGGTGAGTCGCAGCAGGGTTCAGAGATACGACATGGTCTGAAAGGTCTTCACATGTCTTGGGTGATAATCCTTTTCGTTTTGCTTCTCCACAGAAATGGCACTCATCACCACCAACCCCTACGACTATCCCATGATCAGCCAGGGTCAGATCACAGTGGCCAGTATCGATGACACAGTGGAGCTTGACGCCACAGATGTAAGTCACAGAAGAGGGTTTAACTTGAAAATAATAACATACCGTACTTTTCGGACTATAGGGCGCACTTAAAAGCCTTTATTTTTCTCAAAAAACGACACTGCGCCTTATAATCCGAAGCGCCTTATATATCGATTAATTATTTTATTTACTGAACTCTAAACGATTTTTGTGTGGTACAAGGCGCTCACGGTGCTAAATCAAAATGTTTTTGTACGACTTTGGTAAACTACAAAGCCGTACCGCTTGCAGCATTACGGCTACCGTAGCCAGGAGCGTCGCGGAGTAATACAGACTGTGCTTCACCATAATATTATTCGACTGATTTTTCCCGCTTAATGCGCCTTATAGTCCGGTGCGCTTTATATATGAAAAAAGATCGAAAATAGACCATTCATTGACAGTGCGCCTTATAATCCAGTGCGCCCTATAGTGCAAAAATTACGCTATATATACCTGTATATATAGATGGTTTAATGTAAAACATTCTTCCCCCACCCAGGACGCTATTGACATCTTGGGCTTCTCTGCTGAAGAGAAGGTGAGCATCTATAAGTTTACCGGTGCTGTCATGCACCATGGCAACATGCACTTCAAGCAGAAGCAGCGTGAGGAGCAAGCTGAGCCAGATGGCACAGACGGTAAGACACGTCATCTGCATATGAGTTCTAAAGAACATGCATTGAACCACGTTCCTGTGTTAGACTTTGCACTCTGGTGCTCATTGCTCCTTTCTCTCCCCAGTGGCCGATAAAATCGGTTACCTCCTGGGTCTGAACTCAGCTGACATGCTGAAGGCTCTGTGCTACCCCAGAGTGAAGGTCGGAAATGAGTTTGTGACCAAGGGTCAGACAGTGCCTCAGGTGAGAACGGACATTAGAGCAGTCATTTTACAGCGAGACCTTTTTTTTTTTTTTCAAGAAATGCAATCGCACGTTAATAACATTAGACTCAGTGAAAAGACAGTGAAAGTCCTTTTTTTATGTTGACGTTCCACAGGTGAACAACTCCGTCAACGCCCTGGCCAAGTCCATCTACGAGAGGATGTTCTTGTGGATGGTCGTCCGCATCAACCAGATGTTGGACACCAAGCAGCCAAGGAACTTCTACATTGGTGTGCTGGATATTGCTGGTTTTGAGATCTTTGATGTGAGTTTGAACTTGGTCATCATGGCCATATTTGACAAAGTGGTTTCTTTCAGTGATCCAGAGAGTATCAACTCTGTTTTAATGATTTCATTCAGAGAAACAAAAATCAAGTGCAGTAAAAGTAAAAAAATGGGTGGGATCGCGCGCTAAAATTCTGCCAAACTTTGCAAATCTACAGTACAACAGCATGGAGCAGCTGTGCATCAACTTCACCAATGAGAAACTGCAACAGTTCTTCAACCACACTATGTTCGTCCTGGAGCAAGAGGAGTACAAGAAGGAGGGCATCGTCTGGGCTTTCATTGACTTCGGCATGGACTTGGCTGCTTGCATTGAGCTTATTGAGAAGGTGAGGTGTCTGTAAATACTGTGGATGTTTCATACCTGATACAAGGATACGATCTTATTTACATGTAGTCACTTTTACATGTAAATACATGTTCTTATCATATCACAGAGCTTATTGAATGTCTTAATTCAATGAGCACACCCTTAAACACAGCCTCAAGATCAAACCACTGATCAAAGCCTATTTTATCTGCAGCCAATGGGTATCTTCTCCATCCTGGAAGAGGAGTGCATGTTCCCCAAGGCTTCAGACACTTCCTTCAAGAACAAGCTGTATGACCAGCATCTTGGCAAGAACAAGGCATTTGAGAAGCCTAAACCAGCAAAGGGCAAGGCTGAGGCCCACTTCTCCCTGGTCCACTATGCTGGTACAGTAGACTACAACATCACTGGCTGGCTGGACAAGAACAAGGATCCCCTGAACGAGTCCGTGCTCCAGCTGTATGGAAAGTCCTCAACCAAGCTGTTGGCTGCGCTCTACATTGCTGCTCCACCTGAGGGTTAGTATGGTGGAATAAACACACATGGTTTACACAGCGAACATACGAACAGGATTTGTTCATGAATTCACAGTATTGCTCAAGCAGCAACACTTATCCCTTTCTGAGGCCGTCTCTCACTCCTGACTCTCCTGTTACAGATACCTCAAAGAAAGGAGGCAAGAAGAAGGGAGGTTCCATGCAGACCGTGTCCTCTCAGTTCAGAGTGAGTGACGGGTTGAAAACATAGACAATTTTAGAAGATAAGATCATTCTTTATTTGTCCCTCAGTGGGGAAATTGCAGCTTGCAACAGCAGCAGGATACAGTACAGCACTCAGAGTAGCAGTTTAAATATATATACAAAAATACAAAATACAAGATATAGTGAATCCTATCAAATATGGAGATAAGAATCTAAGAGTATAAAATAACAACATAGTATATAAAAAGTCTGAGTTAAGTGTGGTGGCTCCTGCCATGAATAAGTAATGAGTGACATACAGCCAAGCTATTGCACGTGAAGAATTTCGGATGGTTTCATGCTGTGATTGTGCTGTAACATTAGTGAAGATTCTAGCTTTATTACTAATGAAGTCTGTGGGTAACAATACTTTATAACAACCTTACAGGAGAACTTGGGCAAGCTGATGACCAACTTGAGGAGCACCCACCCTCATTTCGTGCGTTGCCTGATCCCCAACGAGTCTAAGACTCCAGGTAAAACATTTTGTTTCATGGATCATTTCTCTAAAGTCATAATCACGTTAAACATAGAGTACGTTCATTCGAGTATTATATCTACAAACAAGGTGCACTAAGTGAAATGCTGAACTTAAATCTTTCATCCAGGTTTGATGGAGAACTTCCTGGTTATCCACCAGCTGAGGTGTAACGGTGTGCTGGAGGGTATTAGGATCTGCACCAAGGGCTTCCCCAGCAGGATCATCTATGCTGACTTCAAGCAGAGGTAATCTTACACACACATGCAACAAAGATGTGGTAGCTGGATAAAAAACATGCCCTTAATAAACCCATATTCTCCCTGTTCAGATACAAGGTCTTGAATGCAGCTGTCATCCCTGAAGGCCAGTTCATGGACAACAAGAAGGCTTCTGAGAAACTGCTTGGGTCCATTGATGTGAACCATGATGAGTACAAGTTTGGACACACCAAGGTAACATATCACACACTACTGATGATGGGATACCGGCAACTTCAGAATCAGAATGGGGGTTTATTCGCTATGCAAGATTAACAAACATAGAATTCACTGTGGCAGGAATGAGCAAACATAGAACATATAGGTGGAATATTAATACAATAAAAAATGAATACAATGTAAAATACACTACAGATATGATACATATAAACAAATAATACAAATGATGCAAATAGTGAAAATGATACAAATAACATGGAAGTACAAATAACATAGGTACAGAGTGGAAGGGGTATATATAGTACGTGGGGGGGAGGGGGGTATATACACAGTAGTGTCTTATGTTTGTGACTGACCTACAGAGCCTATTAAATCCTTGTGTCATACATAACCTTTGCTGTTTACACCAGAAGTGCTTATTTCGGTTTTGTATTGCACCTGCCTCAGGTGTTCTTCAAAGCTGGTCTCCTTGGTGTCCTGGAGGAGATGAGAGACGAGAAGCTCGCTGCTCTGGTAACCATGACTCAAGCTCTTGCTCGTGGGTATCTGATGAGGAAGGAGTTCACCAAGATGATGGAGAGGAGGTGAGATGGAGATGACAATATGGATTCAAATATTCATCTTCAACATGGTTGTTTTTTAAGGCGTTACCAAGTTTGTTTCACTATGAAGCTATTGTTTGAATAATGACAATAACTTGTCATTTTAAAATTATGCAAGTATTGGGATTTATGGAATTATATACTTTACATGTAGGGATGGTTTACAGTAATGACTTTACATCATTTGTACTGAGCTAAACTATCTCTTTTTGTCAATGTCACTCTTTTTCTTATAATTAGAGAGTCTGTCTTCACCATCCAGTACAACATCCGCTCATTCATGAACGTCAAACACTGGCCATGGATGAAGGTCTACTACAAGATCAAGCCTCTCCTGCAAAGTGCTGAGACTGAGAAGGAGTTGGCCAACATGAAGGAGGACTATGAGAAATGTAAAATTGCTCTTGAAAAGGCTGAGTCTCGCAAGAAGGAGCTGGAGGAGAAGATGGTGTCCCTCCTTCAAGAGAAGAATGACCTGGCTCTTCAAGTAGCATCTGTAAGCGAACCCCAGTCATGCATGAACAGAGACACACACACACACACACACACACACACTTACATTTATTCATTTAGCAGACACTTTTATCCAAAGCGCCTTACAGTAAGTACAGGGACATTCTCCCTGACGCAAGTAGGGTGAAGTGCCTTCCTCAAGGACACAACATCACACAGCCACAGCCGGGGATCGATCTCACGACCTTCCGATCATGAGGCCAACGCCTTAACCGTTGAGCTATCTGACGCCCCTACACCACAGGCAAGTCTAATTCCCCTCTGCTGTTCTCAGGAATCTGAGAATCTGAATGATGCTGAGGAGAGGTGTGAGGGTCTGATCAAAAGCAAGATCCAGCTGGAGGCCAAACTCAAAGAGACGACCGAGAGGCTGGAGGATGAAGAGGAGATGAACGCTGAGCTGACAGCCAAGAAGAGGAAGCTGGAGGATGAATGTTCCGAGCTGAAGAAGGACATTGATGATCTGGAGCTTACCCTGGCCAAAGTGGAGAAGGAGAAACACGCCACAGAGAACAAGGTACCAACATCTCCCCAACATCCGAGCAGCGGTTTGTTCCAAAAACACCAAACGATAGTTTTAACCGGAGCTTTCTTTGTCTGCAGGTTAAAAACCTGACAGAAGAGATGGCATCTCAAGATGAGTGTGTTGCCAAGCTGACTAAGGAGAAGAAAGCCCTGCAAGAGGCCCACCAGCAGACACTGGATGACCTGCAGGCAGAGGAAGACAAAGTCAACACTCTGACCAAGGCCAAGACCAAGCTGGAACAGCAAGTCGATGACGTGAGTCAGGATATGTTTTCTGGGGGGTTTATCCAAATTTGCCTCTATTGGTATTTAATTTAATCTCATACAATAAATTGGTTTGGGGATTTAGTAGAATGACTGACAACACTATTAAAATATAACGTGTTATAAATGAGCTGTTTACATCAAAGCTTAAGTAGGATAAATGGGTTCTGTCCTGCAGCTGGAAGGTTCTCTGGAGCAAGAGAAGAAGCTCCGTATGGATCTTGAGAGAGGCAAGAGAAAGCTGGAGGGAGACCTGAAACTGGCCCAGGAAACCATCATGGACCTGGAGAACGACAAGCAGCAGTCTGATGAGAAGATCAAGAAGTAAGTATTGCGTAATCGTTACAGACATTCTTGATATTATATTGATTTTCACTTATCAATATATATATTTCAATGTCAATTTCTCAACCTCCTTGCATCATCATGCAGGTCATGCATTTCACATGTTGGATTCATATTGATCACTCTGGGAGTGATACAATAAGAATGACCTGTGACTGAGTTTTGTAAGTACCTCATGTACAGCAAGCATATCATTTATACTGATCACTTACCTAGATTACTTAGTTTCATATCTAAATAATTAGGGAGAGCAAAGCCTTTATTTTTAAATAGTTAATCGGAAAACTGCGGATGTGCTTTACAATTAAATCTCCAGTCCATGACACAAATTCTCAAACCTCGTTGAAACATTGATTCATTTGTGCACTAAAGGAAGGACTTTGAGACCAGCCAGCTCCTCAGCAAGATTGAGGATGAGCAGTCTTTGGGTGCCCAGCTGCAGAAGAAGATCAAGGAGCTCCAGGTACGTTGGAGTTACTGAACAACAGACAAGTCAGATTTCCTGTTTTGGGCTGGAAGATATTGGACCTGCTAGTGCAAATCATCTACATTGTCTATCAAGTCATATGTGGGCCAGTGTTTGGAGACTTTGATGCTAAATCCATTTTTTTTCTTCTGTACTATAGGCTCGTATTGAAGAGCTGGAAGAGGAGATTGAGTCTGAACGTGCTGCCAGGGCCAAGGTGGAGAAGCAGAGGGCCGATCTGTCCAGAGAACTGGAGGAGATCAGCGAGAGGCTGGAGGAGGCTGGAGGGGCCACAGCTGCTCAGATCGAGATGAACAAGAAGCGGGAGGCAGAGTTCCAGAAGCTGAGACGTGACCTGGAGGAGTCCACCCTGCAGCATGAGGCCACAGCCTCAGCCCTGAGGAAGAAGCAGGCTGACAGCGTGGCGGAGCTGGGAGAGCAGATCGACAACCTGCAGCGCGTCAAGCAGAAGCTGGAGAAGGAGAAGAGTGAATTCAAGATGGAGATTGATGACCTCTCCTCCAACATGGAAGCCGTTTCCAAGGCCAAGGTACGATGATAAAATCCAAGCAGAAAGACATCAAGCATTTAAATCTGCTGTGCTCAACTACATTGGCAAAAGTTGGAGGCGTGGGTGGGCCATAACGGGAATCCTTAATTCCTAAGTCCTCATTCCCTGCAATGTCGATGCAGATTCATGTCAAGTTTAACGTTGTGTTTGCTCCACAGGGCAATCTGGAGAAGATGTGCCGTACCCTTGAAGACCAGCTCAGTGAGATCAAGACCAAGAACGACGAGAACGTCCGCCAGGTCAACGACATCGGTGGACAGAGAGCCAGACTCCTCACTGAGAACGGTAAAAATAGAGACACGGGATGTGTTCAAAGATTCCAGAAGGTTTACTTGGCAAATGATTCTTTCTCATAAAGACACAGACCTAATAAGGAGCCTCCTTAATTCCCTGCAGGTGAGTTTGGTCGTCAGCTGGAGGAGAAGGAAGCCCTGGTGTCCCAGCTGACCAGAGGCAAGCAGGCCTACACCCAGCAGATCGAGGAGCTCAAGAGACACGTGGAGGAGGAGGTCAAGGTAAAAACACCTAAAGTAGCCCTGTATCGACCAAACTACGACAGCTTGACAGTACAGTAGTTAGCAAACACTTTTTGGTCCCACCCTGCATCACCCATGTATCCTATTATTTTCCTTTCAGGCCAAGAACGCCCTGGCTCACGGTGTCCAGTCTGCCCGCCACGACTGCGACCTGCTAAGGGAACAGTTTGAGGAGGAGCAGGAGGCCAAGGCAGAGCTGCAACGCGGCATGTCCAAGGCTAACTCTGAGGTGGCTCAGTGGAGAACCAAGTACGAGACTGACGCCATCCAGAGGACCGAGGAGCTGGAGGAGGCCAAGTGAGTCCAAAAAGAGTCCAAAAAGACAATCATTCGCAGTATCCTAATATCACATGACATGTCAACCACTCCAAGCTTGCAGTCAGTACGAATGACATGTGTGAATGACACGAATGACATGTGCTACGTCACGATTCGTGTCAAACAGGAAGAAGCTGGCTCAGCGTCTCCAGGAGGCTGAGGAGACCATCGAGGCCACCAACTCCAAGTGTGCCTCTCTGGAGAAGACCAAGCAGAGGCTGCAGGGAGAGGTGGAGGACCTCATGATTGATGTTGAGAGGGCCAATGCCCTGGCTGCCAACCTGGATAAGAAGCAGAGGAACTTCGACAAGGTGAAAAATATCCTACCAGTCCTAGGTTTTGATGTAACTTTAAAAGAGGAACATGGGTATTTCAGATTCAGATTCAGAATACTTTATTAATCCCCATGGGGAAACTCTTTGGCAGGACAGTGCCTACTGAGGCAACACGACAAAGTAAATTTATCGGCGCACAAGCCTTCTGAAATGAGGAAAACATGAAAACAGATAGTCGAGGAGAAAAAACATACAAGCCAGAGCCTGTAAAAAAACCCACCTCAGCAGACAGATAAGCAAACAACAAGCAGGCGAAGGTGTTGGATGGTATGAGGATTAAAATGTGTATGTACTTAAATACCTATATACGTAAACGCATACATCACATGACTTATTTGGGATGGGCCTACTTGCCTATATGGCCCTTCGTCTGCAACTGGGGCTTGGGAACTCTGCTGCGACGCTCAAGCTCTCGTCGTGTGCGTTCTCCTAGGTTCTCGCAGAGTGGAAGCAGAAGTTCGAGGAGGGCCAGGCCGAGCTGGAGGGAGCTCAGAAGGAGGCTCGTTCTCTCAGCACAGAGCTCTTCAAGATGAAGAACTCCTACGAGGAGGCTCTGGATCAACTGGAGACTCTGAAGAGAGAGAACAAGAACCTTCAACGTGAGATAAATGATTCGCGAGGAACTTCTCCCCACCTCAGGTATATCGGACTTGACATTTTGGAATGAAACTCTCTCTTTTTTTCACGTCACAGAGGAGATCTCAGACCTGACCGAGCAGATCGGAGAGACTGGCAAGAGCATCCATGAGCTGGAGAAGGCCAAGAAGACAGTGGAGACAGAGAAGTCTGAGATCCAGACGGCTCTGGAGGAAGCTGAGGTACACACTGACCACCAGTCCCAGAAAATAACGAACCCGCTCGGAATCGCCATCGTAGAACGTATTGCTCATATTTGCGTTCTTTCAGGGAACCCTGGAGCACGAGGAATCCAAGATCCTGCGTGTGCAGCTGGAGCTGAACCAGGTCAAGGGTGAGGTGGACAGGAAGCTGGCAGAGAAGGATGAGGAGATGGAGCAGATCAAGAGGAACAGCCAGAGAGTGATGGACTCCATGCAGAGCACCCTGGACTCTGAGGTCCGCAGCAGGAACGATGCCCTGAGGATCAAGAAGAAGATGGAGGGAGACCTGAACGAGATGGAGATCCAGCTGAGCCACGCCAACCGCCAGGCTGCTGAGTCCCAGAAGCAGCTGAGGAATGTTCAGGCGCAGCTCAAGGTACTGGGGATGTTGGCAACAGTGATGCGTATACAGTGAACTACATCAATAATGACTTCAGACCATTACTACATATCTAGATCCAAAATAAGAGCTCAAATGTCCATAATAGAATAGAACATCTTTACTGTCATTGTACACTGTACAACTAAATTGAATGCAATGAATAATGCACTGAATAAGATTGTGTTTGTTTTGGACAAAGGGCAAGGAAGAATATCCTTACAAAGAATATTTCCATTACAAACAGTACTGCTGAAACAATGTAGGACAGTGTAAGATGTCCTGTCCACAGCAGCATCCTCTCATGTCTCCCCACGCTCTGCGCTGTTTCTAGGACGCCCAGTTGCACCTGGATGACGCCATCCGTGCCGCGGAAGACCTGAAGGAACAGGCTGCCATGGTGGAGCGCAGAAACGGCCTGATGGTGGCTGAGATCGAGGAGCTGAGAGTGGGTCTGGAGCAGACAGAGAGAGGCCGCAAAGTGGCCGAGCAGGAGCTGGTGGACGCCAGCGAGAGAGTGGGACTGCTGCACTCCCAGGTGCGGACAACACACACATGAACGCGTAGATAGAATGCAG
Organism: Neosalanx taihuensis; assembly: GCA_030340665.1. Taxonomy (NCBI): domain Eukaryota; kingdom Metazoa; phylum Chordata; class Actinopteri; order Osmeriformes; family Salangidae; genus Neosalanx; species Neosalanx taihuensis. The sequence continues at coordinate 2,920,960 of CM059305.1, forward strand.
TTCACAGCAAAGGTTTGGGTTTGGCTTTATCTGTGTGTGTGTGTGTGTGTGTGTGTGTGGTCTCTCCTCCAGAACACCAGCCTGTTGAACACCAAGAAGAAGCTTGAGACCGACCTGGTTCAGGTGCAGGGAGAGGTGGACGACATTGTCCAGGAGGCCAGAAATGCTGAGGACAAGGCCAAGAAGGCCATCACTGATGTGAGTCCGGATAACTAAGCCTCCCAGCACAATCTCTATCCAGGCTGCTACTCTATCTGCATTGGACGTGTCACCTGGTACGATATACTGATGCGCTTGAAACGTTCTTCAGTTCAACTAAGCTGTATTCTGTTGCTGCAGGCTGCCATGATGGCAGAGGAGCTGAAGAAGGAGCAGGACACCAGCTCTCACCTGGAGAGGATGAAGAAGAACCTGGAGGTGACAGTCAAGGACCTGCAGCACCGTCTGGATGAGGCAGAGAACCTGGCCATGAAGGGTGGCAAGAAGCAGCTCCAGAAACTGGAGGGCAGGGTGAGTTTCCAAGAAATTACCATAACCGAGAAAAAAATATATATTTTCAAGACATTTTTCATCCCTGGTGTAATGCTGTTCATAAGGACCTGTTGGCATGGAAGTGTTGGATTGACCTGCTGCTGTCCTCCATCCAGGTGCACGAGCTGGAGGCTGAGGTTGAGGCTGAACAGAGAAGAGGCGTCGACGCAGTCAAGGGAGTCCGCAAGTACGAGCGCAGAGTCAAGGAGCTGACATACCAGGTAATAACACACAGCAAACATCAGCATGTGTTGATACGACAGTCCATGTTGACACAAATCCTGACTGACCTCATGATCTGCTTCAGACTGAGGAGGATAAGAAGAATGTCAACAGGCTTCAAGACCTGGTGGACAAACTGCAGCTTAAAGTGAAGGCTTACAAGAGACAGGCTGAGGAAGCGGTATGTCCATGAACTCCTTTGAACCTTGCTCGTTCAAAATGGTTTTCATAGCTTTCTATGGCTTTTACCTGTGGTACTATTGAAATGATCGCTGCTGCCAGCCTATGGACAACACCTCTTTTTCAAATGATTTTCTCCCAGGAGGAACAGGCCAACTCCCACATGTCCAAGTTCAGGAAGGTTCAGCACGAGCTGGAGGAGGCAGAGGAGCGTGCCGACATCGCCGAGTCTCAGGTCAACAAGCTAAGAAGCAAGAGTCGCGATGCTGGAAAGGTAAAGATCGGCTGATGTCACACCAAGGGGGTGCAGAGAGAGAACGCAGGACCGTGTTTTGTCAGATCATCTGTCAAACAGAAAAATAATTCAGTTCAATAATCACCTTTCCTTTCTTATCACCAGGCAAAAGAAGCGGAATAAACATTCCCCTGAACAAGACCTTATGGAACATTGCTATGTTTCATAAAATATGTTTTACATAGTAGTATTTTTAAGGATGTTTTCAAAATAAAAAACCCATCGATGAAATGTTTCCAGTTCATTTAATATCGCGTCTTGACAGAATGTGAGCCTATCTATGGCCGTTTCTTTGGGGTTAAACCTAGATAAATTCAGTCATCTCTCTTGACATTTGAGATTAATTCGATATTACATCGGGATACTTGTTATTCATTTGTTGACAGCAGAGGGCAGTGTTGCTCTTTCTGACTTGGAAGTGAAAACAAGCCTGATGAAAATTGATGTAGAGACAGACAGTGGGAGAAACGATGAGAGAGAAAGAAAGAATGAGAAGAAGAAAAAGAATGAGAGAAAGAAAAAGAATGAAGGAGAGAAAGAGATTGAAGGAGAGAGGGAAAGAATGAGATGGTGGAAGATAAAGATTGAGTGAGAGAAAGAGAAAGAATGAGAGCGAAAGAATGGGATAGAGGAATGAAAAGGAGATTGACAGTATTGACCAAAAGTGAAATGTTGCTGATGTTTATTCCAGTGGGATTTTGGCCTTTATCCACAGGATCTAGCAAGCCACAGTTAGTGTGCACCAGTCACTGAAGACATCACACACTAATATAAATACTAAAACTACTATCCTACTTATACTACTACAGAGACCCTAACACAAGAACAGAGTTTGTACAGCTCACCTGAGCTTTCAGCGGTGTGGATCTCTGTACTGTGGAAAAATATAATAGACTGGATCATCAGGAAGGGAAGCTATCCATAAATGTGAGGTCCCTAACCGTATGTCTCTCTCTCTCTGCTCACACACACTCACACAAACACACACAGACGCCTCTTGGGACACAAAAACCAAGCGTGCGAAGAAAAACAGGATTCCACCGCTCAGTAAAGCCAAACCAGAGGTGCTGACTGCTTCCTCTGTGGAATCCCAAAGGGCAAATTATCAACCGAGTGTTCGTAGATAACAACTAGCTTTGTTTGTCCAGGTTGACGGCTCCTCTGACATTGAGCGATAAGAAACTCATATTAACGCTCCGTGGACGCAGATGTGATGTGCCAGTCAGGATTAAAGGTCACGGTTTAACGAAGCTGAAACAAATAACTCTTTATTGGGAACTGCGAACACGGAGGGTTTGGAAGTCACAAAACGGCAGCTTCTCTCAGCTCAACTTGAAGCACAGAGACACTTCAGCTAAGCTGGCTCATCCAATTACCCACATTTACATGTTTTCATATAGCAGGTGCTTTTATCCAAAGTGACTTCCAAGAGAGAGAACTTTACAGAAGAGCAGGAAAGCAGTTGTAACCCCTCCACCCAGGGCCACTCGCTCCGCACTGCACGGGCCTCGAACCCGGCTCTCTGGCACGGGGAGATGGACCCACATACACGCACACAAGCTCACACACACACACACACACACACACACACACACACAATCACAGACTCACAAACACACACTCCAAAAAACGATGTATTCACATCAAGTCCTCAAAGGTGAGAAGAACACGAAGCTGTTCTCTGATCCTGCTGCAGAAGGCACCTAGATCAGTGGTTCCCCAACCATGGTCCTCAGGATCCACTGTCTTGTATGTTCTAGATCAGTGGTTCCCCAACCCTGGTCCTCAGGGCCCACTGTCCTGCATGTTTTCGATGTTTCCCTGCTCCAACACACCCGATTCTGAGTCACTATGAAGCTCAGCAGAAGCCTGATAATGACAATTCATTTGAATAAGGTGTGTTGGAAGGGGGAAACATCAAAAACATGCAGGACTGTGGGCCCTGAGGACCAGGGTTGAGAACCACTGACCTGGAGAGAGCTGTATCAGTAGCTGCACTCCTGCTGAAGCAAGGCTAGGTGCACCACAGGAAGATCCAGAAGGTTCTCCCTACATCTGTTCCGCGGTAAGTCATATCCGTGTTAACTTCTCCCGGCGAAAACAGTTCCCCTGGTTTAGGTTTATTTGCCTCGTATCGTTGACGTTCACCGCACCATCCCCCCCCCCCTAACTCTAACCCACCCCCCACCCCCCCACCCCCCCACCCCCACCCCTCTCTCAACCGCAGCGGGCTGTTGGCTCAGCTGAGCCAGGAATCATGGGAACATGGTCCTCCACGAAGCCCTCATGTTATCTTTGGAGGTCTGTTGAACTTGGCCTGTTGACGTTGGGAGTACCTGAAAGGAACGACCGTCAGATCAACCTGATCTGTTTTACGCAAAGTGATGAACCTAACCCGCAGAGATAAATCCCTCAGTCTTATTGTGTTTTCGCCCTTGAATATCTCAGAACAGCCGGCGGGGCTTTGACAGGATGTGGTCCTGCATCCATACTGCATGTGTTGAAGGAGGCCTTTTCAGAACAAAGGATTGTTCGCCCCTCAGGTGGGCAGATGTGGCTGTGTGAACGAGGTTAACCAAGCAAATCTCACAATAGCATCCTCCACTCTCTAGTGGGCCAAACACAAAAGATCACAGAAATTCCTGCCGCCACCGGGGGATGTTTTCCGAAGGGGGGGGGGGGGGGGGGGGTCAGGGTGTGCATGTGTGTGTCTGTGTGTGTGTGTGTGGGGGGGGGGTCAGGGTGTGCATGTGTGTGTGTGGGGGGGGGTCAGGGTGTGTGTGTGTGTGGGGGGGGGGGGGTCAGGGTGTGTGTGTGGGGGGGGGGGGGGCAGGGTGTGTGTGTGTTCAGGGTGTGTGTGTGTACAGGGTGTGGTTCTGGAGGTCAGACACCCCACTCCTTGCTCTTCCTTCCACTGGGAGGGGTCTGCAATGTCCTAACAGCAGGAAAGGACTGAAGGCCAGGGAACAGCCTTGTCCTCTTCCTACCCCATTCATCTCTGACACACACACACACACACACACACACACACACAGGCACACACAGAGAGAAGCGGATCCTGTGAGAAGACGAAGATAACCAAACAGGACAGTGGATCCCCGGAGCTGACCTGCGCACGCAAAATCAAACTCCTTATCGCTGAGCCTTCTTAAAACAATCAAACCACCGAGACAAAACATTGCCTTGAGATCAAGGATTTCCTCCAGTTCAGGACTGGAAAACACGAGGCTAGAGCCACGTCCTTTTCATGTTCAGGATCTGTTGTTCGGTAAATCATCTGGTCTATCCCTAAACTTTGACATCACTGCACGGCCCTGTCTGAAGAGGCTGTTGGACGCTTGCAATCAGCGGATTATTGATGGCCTAAATGAGAGCGATGCGGGCTTACTGAGGTCATTAGGCAGCGGAGGAGAGACTTAATGTTTCCTGTGTGCGCGGATGTGCCAGTCCTCAGACAATGCTAATTAAATCCCCCTCTTCCATTATCTACTTCTTCTTTGCCTTAATTAAGAGGGCTAATTAAGAGTCTCAACAGAGGTTGTCTTCTCACGTACTCCTCCACAGTATAATCTGTCTGCGTTCGGCTCCGCGCTACAGCCTTCTGCAGCTAGCAACAACCATGACCGCGAGCCATGGCCGTGGAGTTAAAGGTCCTCCGCATCCTATTAGCGCACCGTGTCGATTAGCTAAGACTCTGTGATCTTCTCGTCCAGGTCAGAGGAAGAGAAGGAACCCAGCGGACTCTAGGACCCTGAAGGATCGGAGGGCCAAAGGGGAGCACTGCTAAATCTCCTGCTTCAAACACAGAGTGTTATGATGTAAACTGAGGTCATATCCTGGCCAAGCACACCTCATTGGTTGCCCGCAGCCACTGCTGTGTTGGGTGGGTGATTGAATGATGCCATGTGGGGAAGCGCCACACACCATTCGTGAGGCTATGATGTGTGTGTGTGTGTGTGTATCATTAGGTATGGCTGTATTATGACTGTAAGCATCAGGGGTTGGGGTGTGTTTTAGCATGGCTGCTGCATACCAACGGCAGTAAGCAGTATATATATTCCTCATCACGCTCCATCCACAGCAGTAAGTATGTTACGGTTGCCAGAGATGATGGTTTCATCCCCCCTTGGGACACAGATCATTAAGTCTGGTTATATGTCAAACTATAAGGTCACATATCTTTCCATAAAGCCCCAGACATAACCACCCTCCCTCCCCCGTGCTTCTGTGATCCACCCTGCCCACTTTTAGGCCCTCGTCTTCAGGGCTCCTGATCGTGCTCCATTAACCATGAAGGTTATTAGCCCATGGCGGTTATATAGGGAGCCAGGTCTACCAAAACTGAAACACCAAGACCCAATGACCCACACATAAGAACATAGACCCTATTAAACCAGCCACTCACATTTTACTGTAATAAAAGCATCTGTGACAGCCTTCATGGCCTTTTTAATTACATCTATTTGTCTTCCAGGACGTGTGCAGGCTCATTTCACCGAAGCCCCACCACTGGCTAAAGATCAGAGGCTTGGCATGTCTAGACAACACAGCCTATGCTTACAGCATCCTCTGGGTTACCATGCTGCCCTATTGACCCCCTGCACAACGAACCACAAAATTCTCATTTAACCTTTTAAATTGATTTATTGCATTCATTGTTGCGTATTAGTCCACGGGATATAAACAGGAGCTCATGCAGGAAGTGCTTTCTCTGTAGAACATGCAGACGATGGTAGATTCTGGCTCAGTTTCAGGTACAGCAGTGTTCCCATGACAGCCAGCCAGACAACAGTCGCACAGACTCCAGCCAGGGCCACAAGCAGCAAGGACAGCCCTGGATGGGAGGGGCAGTCCAAATGTTAGGGACCAATCCGAACATTTGGAAATGTATTCCTTGCGTGCATCCCATCATCAAAAAACAACAAATGGAAGCGTGTCTACAAAAAACAAGATTGCAGTCACGCATGTCCCAAGTCAGTAAACCTACATGAAACATTTACATTTATTCATTTAACAGACGCTCTTATCCAGAGCGACTTGAGGCAAGTACAGGGACATTCTCCCTGAGGCAAGTAGGGTGAAGTGCCTTGCCCAAGGACACAACATCACAGCCACAGCCGGGGCTCGAACTCACAACCTTCCGCTCACGAGGGCAACGCCTTAACCTGCTGAGCCATCAGACTCCCACAGTCACCGTCTCATCAGTTATGGAGGCAAGAGTAGAGAAGGTCTCACCTTCTGAGGTTTGGTCCTCCATGACCTGCAGCTCTGCCTGCTCAGCAGGAAGCTCTGGAGGAGAGTCTTCCTCCACCCTGCTCTGGATCAAGATGGGTCCCAGTACTTCATCTATTTCCCACTGATCGTCTGGAGGACAGGACATTCATGATACCCACACTCCCGTATTACGATTCAAGAACAGCTTTCCTCATTTATATCCCACACCTTCAGAGTGTCAAACTGCTTCTTCCCCTGGGCCATAAGGACTGCAAATGCCCACGGACACACGGACACACACACACACACACACACACCAGAACTTCCTCACCCCCGTCTACCTCCTCCTACTCTTTTTGTATCGATTTTTTATATCTAAATTTTATATTTATAACGTACGTTACATTCTATTTTAAAGGCTGCTGCTTTTGAGAGTACCCACAAAATTTCGTTGCATGAGTGTAATGACAATAACGGACTTATCCATCTCTTATCTGGCAAGGTGTTCCATACCCAAGTCCACGGTCAGACTCCTCTTCCTCCTCTGGGGAGCGCAGGTGTCCCCGCAGCAGTCGCACACGTCGGATGAACCTTCCGAAGCTCTCCAACTGTGGAGGGCAGAGGGAAGCAGAGTCAGAGAACCTTAGGGCTGGTTCACCTTCACCAAGAGACATCCTACTCTTCCGGGACAGACCTGTAAGTACGCGGGTCAAAGGAGCAGACCTTGTTCTCAGAGTCGTAAGGGATGAAGGCAGATCTCGCCTTCAGGTGACAGGTGATGTAGATCTGGGAGGGGGAAAATCGAATGTTTAAAAACGAACAAAGATGGTGGGTGTTGGCATAAGGCTATTAAGCACTTTGTCCACCGTACAACGGTTGATTTTTCCATTTGTTCCCGGCTCATTCTACTCACTGAACTCTTATCGTCTAGGTGGAACTTAAAGGCTTCAAGCGCCAGCTGGAGTTTCTCAGGGTTGGTCGTCTGTAAGAAGTGGGACTTGGAATCTGTCGCGTCGCCGTCCATTAAACACCTGAAGGCAGGAAGCAAAGGTGGACGTTCGACGGTCAGCGGACAGTCGCGATAGGTGGCATCTTCCTTCAGCGCGCAGGCTCACCCATGGTTCTGAATGAAGGAGTATCTGGGTTCAGAGTTCACATCCGGGGACAGCGTTGCCACGCACCGCTCCATGTATATCCTGAGAGGGACGTGGTTATACGCACTAACAGATGCTTCTATGTTGATTAAATCACCCAGGAAGTAGCGGCCCGATGACCTCCTAGCTTGCCAGTCATCTAGGGGAGGAGAAGGGATGAATACATTCAACTTGCGTGCATTTTGACCAAACGTCGAAGCCCCGAGTCTGGACTCACGAGTCATGAGGCGGAGGGAGAAGAGCAGCTGCTGCTGCACCACCGCCGAGGAGACGAAGGGGATCCAGGTGGGAGCCAAACCCTCGCTGCTCACGTTGATGTGCCTGGAGAAGACGACAAGCGCCTGGGTTTGACATGACGAAGGTCTCGCGCCGTGTCGGTGCTCCATATCAAAGGTTACAGGTTCGCACGGGTCAGAGCGGTCCTCACCTGTGATAATAGCACTGAACGCTGACCTCGGCTCCGTTGCCCCGGACGATGGAGGTGCCTTGGAGGGGCGTCGGAGCGTAAGCCAGTTTGAAGGTGTATACCAGGACATCCTCAAACACCTGGGGGAATCAACAGGGGTCCAGTCTGTATCAGAATGGGGTTTATTCACTATGCAAGATTAACAAACATAGAATTCACTGTGGCAGAATTTAGCAAACATAGAACATATATGTGGCATACTAATAAAAAATGAATATAATGTAAAATACACTACAAATATGATACAAATGACAAATAATACAAATGATACAAATAACATGAAAGTACAAATAACATGCTTTCTCAACCACACACACTTCTCCAACCCCCCTCCAAAATCTCACAAAACAACAAAACATGGCCACACCTGCAGCATGCTACCACATTCCTGCAGCAAGGTCTCGAAGAGGAGCAGCTCCTTCTCCTGGTCGAAGTCCCTCAAGGGGCAGCCCCCCAGGGTCAGGTCAGCAGGATCGATCAGCTGACCGGTCCCCAGGAAGTCCTGCTGGGCCACCACCCGCACCACGGCCTCCCCACAATCCACCTGCACACTGTTGGCCGGCACGGGCCCCGGCTCGCGCACCTCTGCCGTTGGTTGGATGCGGAGTTTGACGGGAGCTGTGGTGACCCAACGTGACTCCGACACTTGAGTCTTTCCATCAAACAAAATATTACATCCCACACGTATGTGAGCGAGGAACAGAACAAGCTCGACAAGGTAACCGTCAACCCGCATCGCCTCAATTTGTCTTTTGTAGTCGCAGAACCGCTGCAGATTTAATTTTTGAATGGAAAACCCCCAGTGCTTGAAAGCTGCTATTTCTGAGTGACTAATTGCGGCCCAGCCCTGCAGCATCGCACCTGTTGAGGATTGGTGTAATTAGCGCTTCAACCTCCCTTGTCCTTCCCCTGAAGGCCTGTTCAACAATCAAGATTTGTCATTAACGAGGTAACTGCAGGTTCAATGAAAGGTTTTCTGTATCACGACAGTATTATCGATCGTCACCGTGTTCAGTCACCATGGTAACTCATGCTGAACCCGATCGGGAGCAGGTTCAATTGGAGATCAGAGATCAACTGGTTAAAGAAGCACCGCCCATTCCCATTCAGTAACGATGAGATTGGCGTCATCGTTCTTAGTTCTTGGTGCGCCTTTAGGCAAGTTTATTTATATAGCACATTTCATACACAGCGGTCATTCAAAGTGCTTCACATTTAAAATAATACAAATATATAGAACATTTAAAAATAGAAATAACAATTTACATCAAAAGTAAAAATACAAAAATAATCATACAAATACATTAAAAGTTAAATAAAAACAGAAAGAATAATAAAAAGATAATACGTATAAAATAAAGTGCAAACAGGAGCCAGAACCTTTAGAAACCGACAAAACCCTTTGGCATTCCCTGATGAGAATCTTTATGAAAGACATAGATTCCCAGCAAAGGGAATTATGTGTTTTTTTGCCAGCTTCTTGAACCTTATTTTGGCAGTGCTACACATCAAATTCACTCAGTCCCACAGACTACTATACTGCGCTTTGATGTAGTGTGAGTGATACAGGCCCTAAATCTTACAAAAAGTACTGATTCTGGTGATTCAGACTTTTACTTGTTTGCCTGTGCAAGTAGACCTATTAATACTGCTACTTGATGATTTATATGGTATGATTTATGTTTTAATTTGCTCCCACAATCGCTTGCAACTGCCAGGGTTGCAACTAAAATAATACAGCAACTCCAGTTTAACGTTATGGAATGCACCAGTTATGGTCACACCTTGTGGCTTGGGCAATGATATCAAGAAGTGATGTAAATGTTATTTTATGCCTTTACACCTTGATTTGGCAGCAGCGACTGTATTGCTTTTTTCCTGCATTATATAATTCTTGAAATATTTGTAAGATTATTGTCTGCCTTGCCTGTGTGAAATATGTATCTCTCATTTTGTCCATGTTTGTGATGTGCCATGCAGGGCAAATGCTGCTCTTTTTATGTGAATGCCTAATGTGGGTTACTGAATGAAATCCAGGGCAGGTTGATCTAGATTTGTAGTACTTGCCTCTGATCTTGCATTCATGCAAGTGCATGAAAAATGTAGTTTGGTCCTGAACAATAGATCGTTTATTCACCAGTTAGTTGGAAGTGAACCAAGCCTAAGAAGAGGGGATCATGTAACTATAGAAAAAAAAGAAATAAAAATGGTTATTCTAAATGGTTTGTTTTGTTTTCAGCCAATTACTAACTAGTCTGCTGCATCTCAAACTGTCATAAAGAAAAGTTTATCCTCCTAAAAAACCCCAGGAAGGATTTTGTTAGACAGGAAGTGGCTTTTCTTGTTCTTAAGAGGAGAAGTTCTCATGTGGTGTTGAAAATGTCACTTCCATGGATCTAACATGGCTTGGCTTATTGAAACAGTCATCAGGACTAGAGCAGGGTGAGAGCATTGTGAGTTGATGTTTGATGGCTCGCAATGCAACATGGAAAATGTCAGCACTGAGTGTGTGTGAGTGTGTGTGTGAGTGTGTGTGTGAGTGTGTGTGTGAGTGTGTGAGTGACAGTGAACAGGATCTGGAACCCCTGTCATGTCAGCAGTTTTACCAGTCACACCTGTGACCCAGGGAAGACAAACCAAAATAACAGGAACTGGGCCTCTGTTCTGCAGGGCCTCTGTTCTGCATGGCCTCTGTTCTGCATGGCCTCTGTTCTGCAGGGCCTCTGTTCTGCAGGGCCTCTGTTCTGCAGGGCCTCTCTTCTGCAGGGCCTCTCTTCTGCAGGGCCTCTGTTCTGCATGGCCTCTGTTCTGCATGGCCTCTGTTCTGCAGGGCCTCTGTTCTGCATGGCCTCTGTTCTGCAGGGCCTCTGTTCTGCAGGGCCTCTGTTCTGCATGGCCTCTGTTCTGCATGGCCTCTGTTCTGCAGGGCCTCTCTTCTGCAGGGCCTCTGTTCTGCATGGCCTCTGTTCTGCATGGCCTCTGTTCTGCATGGCCTCTGTTCTGCAGGGCCTCTGTTCTGCAGGGCCTCTGTTTTGCAGGGCCTCTCTTCTGCAGGGCCTCTGTTCTGCAGGGCCTCTGTTCTGCAGGGCCTCTGTTCTGCAGGGCCTCTGTTCTGCAGGGCCTCTGTTCTGCAGGGCCTCTGTTCTGCAAGGCCTCTGTTCTGCATGGCCTCTCTTCTGCAGGGCCTCTGTTCTGCAGGGCCTCTGTTCTGCAAGGCCTCTCTTCTGCATGGCCTCTGTTCTGCATGGCCTCTCTTCTGCAGGGCCTCTGTTCTGCAGGGCCTCTGTTCTGCAAGGCCTCTCTTCTGCATGGCCTCTGTTCTGCATGGCCTCTGTTCTGCAGGGCCTCTCTTCTGCATGGCCTCTGTTCTGCAGGGCCTCTGTTCTTTTTACAGGCCCAAGCATTTGTTTAACAGATAAAAGTACTATATAGTGTAAACCGCAACTTTATTGATGCACAAGTTTGTGTTGTTGAGACTGTTTAGCCAATCAGAATGCAGAACACAATGCACGATGCAAATCCGTAGCGAAATGTGAACCGTGATATAGCGAGGGTTCACTGTAGACATCAAATGAAAATCACTTTGTTGGATGAGGGCCGAACACAAGATAATGACATTTTCATGCCATCTGATTTGGAATACCTTGGAGGAGAAAATCGGACTTCCAACAACACACGACATTCTGTGTGGGACGTTTCAGTATTGTTTCTTCTGAAATTCAAGAATGGATGGGTTCCCCCCCCCCCCCAACCCCCCCATCTCTCCCTCCTGTCTATTGTCAGGAACTCTCCTCTTATCTGCTGCAGATCTGCTGCAAACACAAGGGGGAGAACGGAGGAAAAATCTGCTGTGTGATCAGTCCAGCCGGCCAATCAGATCCTGGCTTTGTGTCTTCATCTAACTCAGTTAGGGGCCCTAATCTAGCCCCTGGGGGAACACCCCCCCCCCTTCCCCCCACACACACACATCTGCCCCTCTCCTACCTCCTCTCCATTCTCCTCTCTCCTCTCCTCTTCTCTCCCAGCCCAGGTCCTCCTGCCCCTCTCTCCTCTCCTACCTCCTCTCCTACCTCCTCTCATCTCTCCTCTCTCTTCTTCCCTCTCCTCTCTCCTCTCCTCTCTCCTCTCTCCTCTCACCTCTCTCCTCTCTCTCCTCTCCTCTCTCCTCTCTCCTCTCACCTCTCTCCTCTCTCTCCTCTCCTCTTCTCTCTCCTCTCCTCTCCTCTCTCCTCTCTCCTCTCACCTCTCTCTCCTCTCTCTCCTCTCTCTCCTCTCTCCTCTCCTCTCTCCTCTCCTCTCTCTCCTCTCCTCTCTCCTCTCTTCTCTTCTCTCTCCTCTCTCATCTCATCTCACCTCTCTCCTCTCTCCTCTCCTCTCTCTCCTCTTCTCTCTCCTCTCTCCTCTCCTCTCTCGCCTCTCTCCTCTCCTTTCCTCTCTCCTCCCCTCTCCTCCATCTACAACAACAGGCCACCTTGAGGAGAGCACAGGTAGGGGTGCTGTGACCATGACACCTTTGTCTTCCATATAGAATGTTAGGCCATGTTATGGTCAGGAGACCATCCCATCCCAGGAGACCCCCCATCCCAGCCCCCCCCCCCCCCCCCCCCCCCCCCCAGACCAGACCACCCACGCTGGCAGGCGACACCTTTGCAAGGGAGTCCGGTGGCAGAGTAGTCAGAGAATGGGGCTGGTAATCAGAAGGTTGCAGGTTCGAATCTCGGCTTAGCCAACATGACGGTGTGTCCTTGTCACCCGACTTGCCTCAGGGGGGAATGTCCCTGTACTTGCTGTAAGTCGCATCTGCTAAATGACTCAATGTAAATGTAAGGCTGTCAGAACTAAGTCAGAAACAAGTGTATTTGGCCGCTGGTCCTCTGTAACATGTGGCTAATCGTTCAGGGGGTTCATTATGCATGTGCGGAGGAGGCAGATAGCTAGTCTGTTAGCCTGCTGTTGACGTGTGAGCGTTCAAGAACATTGAGTTTTCAGATGTTCATCATTCAGCATCCTTGGCGGTGAAGCAAGGAGAAGACTGAGCAGTGGATTTTGACCAGGCCATGACCAGCCAGTCATTCTCTATGCAGGGCTTACATCTGTTAGAGTCATCGACATGGAAGAAACATATGACGTCACTGTGTTGGGTTTGTGTTAGCTAGAAAATATAAGTTAACGTTAAGGCAAGTAATGGAACGTTTGAATGAAGAAGCGTGAATGAGGGAGGTGGAGTTGTGCGGAGAGAGAGAGAAGGAAGGGAGGTAGAGAGGATGGAGGGATCAACAGAAAAGACATGATCCAGTGGACCGCGTCTCTCTGGAGGTACGGGCTAACAGATGAAACCCCTGGTGCTGGTGGACCCGGAGGGAGGACCAGGGGGATAATACCAACACGCTCCATCCACCTCCATTCCCTACTGGTTAGCCCTGATGTCCTGTTATTAAAGACATGCATCACCCCACATTCCCGCAGACCAGTCTAAACCACACACACCCACACCCACACACACACACACACACCCCCACACACACACACACACACACACACACACGCCAGCACGCTCCAGAACACACATCTAGTCTTTCTCGCTCTTTCACTCGTTCACACACCCAACACACACACACATGCGTTCTCTTTCCATTGCATTGAATCGTACCTGATGTAACATTTACCCAAAAGCCACCGTGACGCAACACGGTAATGAACATTACCCAGAATTCCGATGGGTGTTTTTTTTTCGGGGGGGGACACCAGCGAATGGGGTCGACGCGATCCGCTACACCCTGTCTTTGTTTTGACTCCGTGGCATTTCTGGTAAAAGTGTTTTGTGTATCGAAGGGCATCCAGGTTACAGGAAGATCAACCCTGGGGTCGTGTTGGAAAGGTCCTTCCTCTGGGATGATTGACAGGTGTCACTGACCCACAGAGGCCACAATGGCCCAGTCGGTGAACCAGGGTCCGACCTGGGCTTCCTCCCAGGCCCTCTGCTCTCAGAGGTCGACAACACAGACATCTGGGCAAGGGAAAACAGCTTCTCCTTGCCATGACCTAAAATACACCCCCCACCCCTACACACACACACCCAAAGTGAACAAAAACAAAATTGTAGAATGAATGCCAACCCCACACAAGCAACCCACACACTCTTTCACACACACACACACACACACACACACACACACACACGCACACGCACACGCACACGCACACACACCCACACACTCTTTCACACACACACACACATACAAACACACACAGCAGTCAAGGTTTTACACACAGCAGTCAAGGTTTGCACTCCGCGCTGCCTACTGAAATCTGTCATTTCTGCAGCAAATCCCTCTTGTTTGATAAACAATTTCAGTCAGCGATGCAGTGCCAGTCGACCATAATAGGATTGTTTCTGAAACGTGTGCTTGTGTTTCCCCCTCTCCAGTCTGGCCGGACAGAAGCACAGTCAGTGTGCTGGGTGGGCTGGAAGACCGAGGAGGAAAAGAATGCTGCAATTACAGGCAAACGGCCTAATCATGCTTGATGGATGACTGCCTCAGCCCGTCTACAGTGTTTGGAGCTCAGTTCCTCTGACCCAATATCATTAGGGCGAGGCACAGGAAATGATGGAATACATAATGGTTTGGCTTTGTGTTTTATTTAGCCCTTTGCAGGTAATTGGTAAGTGGCTGAATTGAATTAGGTTTTGCGGTCGACTTACATGCTTGGAAGAGCGGTTAGTCTGTGCCGGGACGTAAACCTGGAGGAGCTTCCTGAATCCTGATGCGGAAGGATCGTAATTCTGGAGAGTACTGTACGAAGCTCATTTGAAACCTGTCTGGCATTCTCAGGTAGGGACAGTCCTCTCCTCTAGGTGGCAGTGTGGGACCAAGGTTTCCCTTGGTGTGTGTGCGTGTCAGGGCTCCAGCACAGGGCCCAGTGCGTCACTCCAACCCTCAGCCTCCCAAGGAGAGCTGAAAGGGTTATTTTAAGATGTGACTTGCATGAACGAACGCGCCGTCTTAGCTTTGCATTGCTACTCATGGCTTGTTCCTTTAATTCAGTGTTTTGATACGCAGGTTTTCATGCATTCCCTGCATCTGAAGCTAAACGCACGTCTTTTAGATAACCTGATCCAGTCGATGTTGTTCCAGCCTGGCCTTAGGGGCGGAGAAATGATTGCGATCTCGGGAGGAAAACTATTTGTAAAATGGAAATGAAAATCGAAATGCCGTCAGCAGCCGTTCGGTCCAGCAGGAAGTCAGTCTACCGCTGAATGTGGCACAGCGAGGTGAGGAACCTGCTGCCTGCTCTGAGATACAAAACAAGGTGTGGAGAGAACCTGGAAAGCTGTAATAAATTAAAAAAAAGACGAAAAAAAAAACGCTCTGATCTTTGTTTCTGTCTCTCTGTCAGATAAATCTTTGATGTGTGATGTGTCTGCTCCTCTCCCGGCACTGTGACATCACCAGGTTCCCCCAAGGGAGCCTCATTACCCAGAATTCCAGGGGCTGAAGACTGTAGCTCGCAAATCCGCCATTGCTCTGTTCTCCCCACTCTGGGTGAGAGAGACTGTCGCCCAGGAGACGGAGACAGATGTTGAGTTACGGCAAAAAAACTAACGGCTCCAAAATAGATCTGGGGTGTGAACCGTGAAAAAGCGTTATTTGTGTTGGGCTTTTGATGATGTCTGTGATGGGATGTTTTTAATGCCGCCATCCCTGCTTCTGATGTTTGGTTCCTCCAGAGTAAAGATCAGATGAGGGCACTTCAGGTGCTCACATGGGTCCATCTCTGCTCCTCCTGAGCCCAGGTGAACCTCAGAAGAAACACCTGAACCTGGAGCACCTGAGCCTGGATCACCTGAACCTGGAGCGTCTGAACCTGGAGCACCTGAACCTGGATCACCTGAACCTGGAGCACCTGAACCTGGAGCGCCTGAACCTGGATCACCTGAACCTGGAGCGTCTGAACCTGGAGCACCTGAACCTGGAGCACCTGAACCTGGAGCACCTGAACCTGGAGCACCTGAACCTGGAGCACCTGAACCTGGAGCACCTGAACCTGGAGCATCTGAACCCCTTCCAAACCAGCCTGGGGACACGTGTGTGTGCCTTTGGCGTCGGGGAGGGGGGGGGGGTGTTACGTGTGTTTGGGTGTGTGGATGTTGTCGACAGGCCCATCCTCCAGCAGCTAAATATAAAATCACCCCCTTCCTCCAATTCCCCCCCCCTCCTCCTCCTCCACAAGACAATTTTCTGATCAGTGAAAACATGGCGGCAGCAGATAAGTCTTCCAAACTGCTCCTGACATGGAAATAATCCTGCTGTAATGGCAGAAGCACCGTGCCTGACAGACGGAGAGAAACGGACGAGAGGAAAATAGTTCCCCCGTTCTCCTGGTGACATTTGAAAGATATTTACCATGTAAAGATCCTGACATTTCACTACGTGCTCTAATAATATCCTGAAATATGAATAGAAGTTCAGAGTGTCTCAACTCCTGGGGAGCTTTTGTTAACAGCTATTGATCGCTCCTCTGGGAGGGAGAGGGACAGGAGACCTGGGGAGTCATTCTTACTCATTATCCTGGGCAGCTGTCAGAGACCCTGACCCACCCAGCACAAGCTGTGTTCCCATCCTGCCTGTGGAGCACAGCCAGGCTGAAGCCTGCCCCTGTCCTGCCCCTGTCCTGGACCTGTCCTGCCCCTGTCCTGCCCCTGTCCTTCCCCTGTCCTGCCACTGTCCTCCCCCTGTCCTCCCCCTGTCCTGCCCTTGTCCTGCCCCTGTCCTGCCCTTGTCCTGCCCCTGTCCTGCCCCTATCCTGTTCCTGTCCTGCCCCTGTCCTGCCCTTGTCCTGCCCCTGTCCTGCCCCTGTCCTGCCCTTGTCCTCCCCCTGTCCTGCCCTTGTCCTCCCCCTGTCCTCCCCCTGTCCTGCCCTTGTCCTGCCCTTGTCCTGCCCTTGTCCTGCCCCTGTCCTGCCCCTGTCCTGCCCCTATCCTGTTCCTGTCCTGCCCCTGTCCTGCCCTTGTCCTGCCCCTGTCCTGCCCCTGTCCTGCCCTTGTCCTGCCCCTGTCCTGCCCCTGTTCTGCCCTTGTCCTGCCCCTGTCCTGCCCCTGTCCTGCCCCTGTTCTGCCCTTGTCCTGCCCCTGTCCTGCCCCTATCTTGCTTCTGTTCTGCCTTTGCCCCTGTCCTGCCCCTGTCCTGCCCCTTTCCTGTTCCTGTTCCTGTCCTGCCCCTGCCCCTGCCCCTGCCATGCCCCCTGTCCTGCCCCCTGTCCTGCCCCTGTCCTGCCCCTGTCCTACCCCAGACAAAGAGACACCCCCACACAAAAACACACACAGATACACACAGGCATCCTGTCTGAGATCAACAAAAGTGAGGGTCATTAAAATAAATGGTTTTGATAGATGATAAATTAATTAATCTTTGCTTAGTCTGGATCAATACTTGACTGCAGTTGGAAATAAAATCTGCAGTGTGTAATTCAGTTTGAATTGATCTCCAAAAGGTTGGGGAGGAGACTATGCTGGTCCTGAATCTGTTCTGCTGGAGAGTTGGGGGAAAAACAGAATTGATTTTCTGAAAACGCTCGGATGAAAACGATTCACTTTCTCTTCAGTTCTTTTACCAACAGCGGAACTCAGAAATGTGTTTCTGACTGTGTTGAATGTTGTTCAGTGACTTGCGAATGTCTACAGTGCAGTAGATTCGTTTTCAACCTTGTAACCAAACAATCTGACCATCCTTCAAACATTTTGACCCTCCTCATTGGTCCACTTCCTCCCATGGCGTTAACTCCACTGTGCGAAGCTCCTCTGAACTCTCCTCACCTCTCCCAGTGTTCTCTAACACCTCCTGTCCTTCAGCCTTGACGACAGGGGACCGCCACATTGGCAGTTGCCGTGGAAACCGTGGGATTTACAGGTCAGTGGAGTGTTGTAATGGAGACGATGAGGCAAGGGTCTCTCTTCCAATCACAGCACACCTTTCCCACTCTCTGCCCAACGTGGATATTGCCACCTCCTCACACACACGCGCACACACACACACACACACACGCGCGCACACACCCACACACACACACGCACACACACACATTACATGCAAACCAGGACACACATACACACAAATCCCACTTTATGGGGGATAATCCAATGACAGCCAATTTGCTGGAGGGGATATACTTTTTTATTTTTTTTATTCTTTATTTATCTATCGCTTTTGCTTTTACAAGGCAATTTGTTTGGTGGCAGATAGGAGAGGGAAGTATTAACCTAGCTTTCCATTACCATGCCACCCCCCTTCCTCCTCCTCCCATCCTCCATCCTCTTCATCCTTTGAGATTAAGCTGACCAGAAAAGAAGCATAATCATTAAAGTGTCACATTTCAGCAAAGTAGAGGAAGAGGTGGTTTAAGGTCTGGGTAAAAGTCTCTCTCCCTCTCTTCGTGTATCCTTTCCTCCCTCCCTCCCTCCCTCCCTCCCTCCCTCCCTCCCTCCCTCCCTCCCTCCCTCCCTCCCTCCCTCCCTCCCTCCCTCCCTCCCTCCGTCTTTCTCTGTTTTTCTCAGTCTCTCTCTCTCGTTTCCTCTGTCTCTCTCTGTCTTTCTCTCTCTCTCAGTCTCTCCTTCTTTTTCTCTTTCTCTCTCGCTCTCTCTGTCTTTCTCTATCTCTCAGTCTCTCCTTTTTCTCGTTCTCTCTCGCTCTCTCTGTCTTTCGCTCCTTCTCCTCAGTTAATTTCTCTCCATCTCATCCCCCCCCCCCTCCTTCCCTCCTCTCTTTCTCTCTATGGCCGGGGTTTAGCTGCAGACTGCAGACTATCCGCTCAGTTTGAGGCCAATTACCCAGCAGTCCCACTGACACTCCCCTGCGACATCCAGGATTAGCTGAGCCTCCTGACCAGCCCGCCTCCAAACCTGCCACCTCCTCCTCTCACTGGATCTGACACGTGTCAATCAACCTGAAGAAAACAGACCCCCCCCCCACACCCCAGAAACAGGGCTGGCCACCGCTGCAGTCACAACCATGATATCCGAAGATGACAGGTTTTCAGGAACTAAGATCCATCTGTGAGATCGGTCATGTTGACATTGATGTCAGCTGAGTTTCCATGTCAAACACAACACAAAGGTTTTGTCAAGGTTGTGACCGGATGGTACAGTATGTTGCCAGGTGGAGATGGTCATCACATCATCTTGGGTGGTAACAGGACTGACAGACAGTGTATGAGTCCAATCCCAGCTAGCTGTGTGCTGCTTATCCATGAGGAAGTGAAATACTATCCCCAGACAAGCGATGAGGGAAATAGCACTGACCCTGCTGGATAAAGGAGACTGTCTCCTGATAAGTCTGTCTTTCATGTAAGGTCTGTCCTCTGCAGAACTGGCCGAAGGAGGAGAAGCGGGTGAGTCAAACTCTGTTTCCAGCTGAATGTCTCGGATGTGGAGTGAGGCAGCGCTCTGGATTAAAACGATCTGTGGATTGAATTCCTCTGCTCCGTATTATGGAAGACTATTGGACTGTCTCAGGTCTGGGTCTTTGAACATGACTCCTGTTCAGGAACAGCTTACGACTTCAAAGACCTGGGAGGAGAGGCGGAGTTACATCAGCCCTGGCCAGGGTCTCCTTGTAGGGGAGGGTTACCAGAAAAAAACAAGAAGAAGAACAGGAATGTGATGTGTGACAGACTTTGAATCATTTCCAAAAGTCTCATGTTAGACCACTGTTGACCTGTCCTGTGTTAAAGAGGAGGAGGTGGAGAGGAGGAGGGAGGGAGGTGGAGAGGGAGAGGGAGGGAGGTGGAGAGGGAGAGGGAGGGAGGTGGAGAGGCGGAGGGAGGGAGGTGGAGAGAAGGAGGGAGGGAGGTGGAGAGAAGGAGGGAGGGAGGTGGAGAGGCGGAGGGAGGGAGGTGGAGAGGCGGAGGGAGGGAGGTGGAGAGGCGGAGGGAGGGAGGTGGAGAGGAGGAGGGAGGGAGGTGGAGAGGGAGAGGGAGGGAGGTGGAGAGGCGGAGGGAGGGAGGTGGAGAGGCGGAGGGAGGGAGGTGGAGAGAAGGAGGGAGGGAGGTGGAGAGAATGAGGGAGGGAGGTGGAGAGGGAGAGGGAGGGAGGTGGAGAGAAGGAGGGAGGCAGGGTGAGAGAAGGAGGGAGGGAGAGTGAGAGAAGAGAAGGAGAGAGGTGGAGAGAAGAGGATGAAAGAGGTGGAGAGAAGGATGTAGGAGAGAAGAGGAGGAGAGAAGGAGGGAGGGAGGTGGAGAGAAGGATGTAGGAGAGAAGAGGAGGAGAGAAGGAGGGAGGGAGGTGGAGAGAAGGAGGGAGGGAGGTGGAGAGAAGGGAAGGGAGACATCCAGGTAGAGAACAATGACTGTTCCCAGAAAGAGCAGTAGAAGAGATGTGATCAGTGTGAATGATGCTGTTATCAGCCTCAGAACACAGCCTCTCTGTAGACAGCCTTAGAACACAGCCTCGGAACACAGCCTCTCTGTAGACAGCCTTAGAACAAAGCCTCAGAGCACAGCCTCAGAACACAGCCTCGGAACACAGCCTCTCTGTAGACAGCCTCAGAACACAGCCTCGGAACACAGCCTCTCTGTAGACAGCCTCAGAACACAGCCTCGGAACACAGCCTCTCTGTAGACAGCCTCAGAACACAGCCTCGGAACACAGCCTCTCTGTAGACAGCCTCAGAACACAGCCTCGGAACACAGCCTCTCTGTAGACAGCCTCAGAACAAAGCCTCAGAACACAGCCTCAGAGCATAGCCTCAGAGCATAGCCTCAGAACAACAGCCTCAGAACACAGCCTCAGAACAACAGCCTCAGAACACAGCCTCAGAACACAGCCTCGGAACACAGCCTCTCTGTAGACAGCCTCAGAACAAAGCCTCAGAACACAGCCTCAGAACACAGCCTCAGAGCATAGCCTCAGAACACAGCCTCAGAACAACAGCCTCAGAACACAGCCTCAGAACAACAGCCTCAGAACACAGCCTCAGAACACAGCCTCATAACACAGCCTCAGAGCACAGCCTCAGAGCACAGCCTCAGAACATAGCCTCAGAACACAGCCTCAGTGGAGACAATGTTCCAAGCACAAGTCTTGCAGTACTGGATATGTTTTCACAATTTATACTGACTGAACTACAAGTGCTGTTTTCTGTGTAATTAAGTGAATGACAGACCTACCATGTGCTTGAAGACTTTATCTGTCATTACAAAGGAACTCCTGTCAAATACAGCAGCCACTTTCATCCCAGGCTTAGTCAAGCCTGCGAGGGCACATTTAACTCTCAGAGATCAACAAGATAGTTAGAGAGAAATCCGTTCTCTGCTTTGTGTGTGCATGTGTGTGTTTTGTGTGTGTGTGTGTGTGCATGTAAGTGTGTGTTTGTGTGTACGCATGCTGCGAAAACAGATCAAATATTTTCTGCTCGGTTTGTTGATCAATGAAGATAATTGGCACGAGACAAAATAAAATAAAAGAGATGAAGATCCAGGATTCAGCCTTTAATGGATAAACTCAATGCTTTTCTTAACAAACAATAATGAATACTGCATGGCTCTTGTGAAAACATGCCAGGTATTAAACAAAACTTAACTCTACATAATGGGCCTCAACGTTTTTCATGAACACGAATTTGCTTCACGACAGGTGGCCATCGATTGGGACGTTACCATGGCAATGCCTGTCCTAAATCAAGAGGTGATCTCCCTGCTGCAATACACAGCAGGGTCTGTCTGTCTGTGTGTGTCTGTCTATCTTTCGCTCTGTCTCTATCTATCTATCTATCTATCTATCTATCTATCTATCTATCTATCTATATCTATCTGTCTGTGTCTGTCTGTCTGTCTGTCTGTGTCTCTATCCATCTATCTATGTGTCTCAATCTACAGTATCTGTCTGCATCTCTCTGTCTCAATCTATTTGTCTGGCTGTGTCTGTCTATCTATCTGTCTGTCCGTTTATCTGTCTGTATGTCTGTCTGTCTGTATGTCTGTCTGTCCGTCTACAGCAGGGGTCACCAACCCTGGTCCTCGAGGGCTACTGTCCTGACAGTTTTAGATGTTTCCCTGCTCCAACACACCTGATTCTAATGAATGGATCATTATCAGCAGCCCTTAAGGACCAGGGTTGGTGACCCCTGGTCTACAGCATGATGACATCATGACCCATTCCCACTAGTCACACCATAAACCTGCTGTGCTCCAGTATGTTCAGGTTCCTATTAGCTAGAGGTGGACACCAGTCCTGGTGATGCTGCTTCTGATCCAGTCCTGGTGATGCTGCTTCTGATCCAGTCCTGGTGATGCTGCTTCTGATCCAGTCCTGGTTCTGATCCAGTCCTGGTTCTGATCCAGTCCTGGTGATGCTGGTTCTGATCCAGTCCTGGTTCTGATCCAGTCCTGGTGATGCTGCTTCTGATCCAGTCCTGGTTCTGATCTAGTCCTGCTTCTGATCCAGTCCTGGTTCTGATCCAGTCCTGGTGATGCTGGTTCTGATCCAGTCCTGGTTCTGATCCAGTCCTGGTTCTGATCCAGTCCTGGTGATGCTGGTTCTGATCCAGTCCTGGTGATGCTGCTTCTGATCCAGTCCTGGTTCTGATCCAGTCCTGCTTCTGATCCAGTCCTGGTTCTGATCCAGTCCTGGTGATGCTGCTTCTGATCCAGTCCTGGTTCTGATCCAGTCCTGGTGATGCTGCTTCTGATCCAGTCCTGGTTCTGATCCAGTCCTGGTGATGCTGGTTCTGATCCAGTCCTGGTGATGCTGCTTCTGATCCAGTCCTGGTTCTGATCCAGTCTTGCTTCTGATCCAGTCCTGGTTCTGATCCAGTCCTGGTGATGCTGGTTCTGATCCAGTCCTGGTTCTGATCCAGTCCTGCTTCTGATCCAGTCCTGGTTCTGATCCAGTCCTGGTGATGCTGTTTCTGATCCAGTCCTGGTTCTGATCCAGTCCTGGTGATGCTGTTTCTGATCCAGTCCTGGTTCTGATCCAGTCCTGCTTCTGATCCAGTCTTCAACTACTTTAAAACCCTTCTTATGGTTGTGTGACAGCTTTAGCCAAGGCTGACTGGTTTTCCAGACAATCCAGCCCTTTGAATACAAATCAAAGCCGGATCAATCAGCGTTTGTCTGATGAACTATTCCTGCAGTAATTGCAGTGCTCTAGACCCACATTTCATTATGGAAAAAGACTTCATTGTGATTTTTCTTGCTGATGGAGAATAATAATTGTCTTTTAGATTCAAATAGGGGCCCTTTTTGATCTGTTTCTTTCCTTCCGCTCTGCCTTCTCTCTTTCATCCTTCTCTCCCTCCTCTTTTCAATGTATTTTCAATTTCTGTATTTATTAGGATTGAGAACATTGGAGGGAGGAAAGGGGGGGTGGGGCATGGCAAACTGCTCGTGTCTAGAAGCCTTCAGCAGGGTCACTGCGGTTAAGCGATAGCTGGCGAAGCTGCGCATTAGCAATTAGCACATTTGCATAACTTAATTGACTATATTTGGGCGACGGAACGTCATTAGTTCTAGCTTCACCATTGGCAAATGTGCTAATATGATGTAATCACAAGAACCTCACATGCACCTGCACTTAAGACACACATGCAGACACACACACACATACAGACACACACACACACACATACACACACACGCACCGACACACACAGAAACACACAGAGACACACAGAAACACAGACACACTTACACGCACAGAAACACAGACATACACACAGACACACACACACACAGATACACACAAAGTCACACAAGCACACACATTCACAGGACAAAGGGCCCCTTGTTGCCATCCCACCTGACCTGTATGAAGGGTCCCACCTGTTGTCATCTTTTCTGTATTCCACAGCTTAGCTCCAAGGTGTCTGTTCAGCCTGACTGTGTGTGCTGGGTCTGATAGACTGTAGTGACCAGCCACAGGAGGCCTCTGGTCAAGGTAACAGCAGACGTCCGTTCATCTAGTGAAGCAGAAAGAGAAGGCCCTGGTCAGAGGCTGAAGACAGCAGCTCTCTGGACCAGCTGCAGACACACACATCGTTTTCTTCTGCTCCCTCCTGCCTCTGCTGCCTCCTGCCTCTGCTGCCTCCTGCCTCTGCTGCCTCCTGCTCCCTCCTGTCTCTGCTGCCTCCTGCCTCTGCTCCCTCCTGCCTCTGCTGCCTTCTGCTCCCTCCTGCCTCCTGCTCCCTCCTGCCTCTGCTCCCTCCTGCCTCTGCTGCCTCCTGTCTCTGCTGCCTCCTGCTCCCTCCTGCCTCTGCTGCCTCCTGCCTCTGCTGCCTCCTGCTCCCTCCTGTCTCTGCTGCCTCCTGCCTCTGCTCCCTCCTGCCTCTGCTGCCTTCTGCTCCCTCCTGCCTCCTGCTCCCTCCTGCCTCTGCTCCCTCCTGCCTCTGCTGCCTCCTGTCTCTGCTGCCTCCTGCTCCCTCCTGCCTCTGCTGCCTCCTGCTCCGTCCTGCCTCTGCTGCCTTCTGCCTCTGCTCCCTCCTGCCTCTGCTGCCTCCTGCTCCCTCCTGCCTCTGCTCCCTCCTGCCTCTGCTGCCTCTGCTCCCTCCTGCCTCTGCTGCCTCCTGCTCCCTCCTGCCTCTGCTCCCTCCTGCCTCCTGCTCCCTCCTGCCTCTGCTCCCTCCTGCCTCCTGCCTCTGTAAACATGTTCCCTCTGGACTGCTGTTTCCAGACTGCAGGATGTGTGAAAGAGAAGCGACAGAACGACATGATTCATGCTTGTCAAGCGACGCGTGGAAAAGGTGCCATTTAGTTCCATGTTAGTGGTGAGACGTGTGATGTCAGCAGCAGACGCTCTGCATTTCATCTCTGCGCGATTCTTAAAGCATTTTCAGTTTCCCCCCTTTTATTTCCAACAATTACCTCTACCTTGTTTGCTTTTGTCACAAATGTAGCCCATAATTGCCAAATCAATGTTCACCGTTTTCGTTGCGATTAGGCAGAACACAAGGTTACGTGGCAGTTGCCATGGTTTCCCAGCACAAGGTTGGAGAGCCCTCCTGGAGGGAGAGATAGTTCATGGTATAATGAACTTAAATTAAAGCAACTTTCCTCTGAATGTAGTTTTAATTACCCACAGACTGTTTCCGGCAGCTGGGGTGACGAAGAACGAGCCAGAAAAGGAAGGAGGTGAAAAGAAGAGGGGAAGACATGACAGATTTTATGTGACAGTGTGCTAATTTGATCCATTAGAGGAAGTGTAAGTGTGTGAGACGGAGAGTGTTTCTGCAAAGCTGTCTGTAGTCTCGTTCCCACCACTGGAGGTGCACCGAGCCTAAGGGTGAGAAAACATCAACTTTCCTGTTAGAACTTTCAGGTTTGGCTCCCATGCTGAGGGAAATGGGTTTAATTATGCACCCACGGTATGACACTCTGAGACACTTCCACGCTGGGACTGGAATAGTGAGAAAACTGAATTCGGAAGGTTTTCTGAAGTCATATTCAGAGATTTTTCCCTCCCTCCCTCCCTCCCTCCCTCCCTCCCTCCCTCCCTCCCTCCCTCCCTCCCTCCCTCCCTCCCTCCCTCCCTCCCTCCCTCCCTCCCTCCCTCCTCCAGTTCTTCTTCTATCTTCTGTGACTGATGACGTAAACGAAACTTGGTCAGCTTCCGACGTGAAATCCTGCACGGAATCATTCCACTGGTGATCCAGATTTCCAGAAGCGTCTGAAAGTGGATCTGCCTAAAATCTCCATTCCAACAGGGCATTGGCAGCTCAAGAGCCGCATTGGGCTTTAGCAGAAACCCTGACAGTTAGAACCCCGTTTGGCAGGGTTCTCCATGATCCTATTCCATGTCTAGAAAACCCCATGACATGGAACCACAGACAACAGTCACTCTTATAGGGATCCTTCCTCTCTGTGTTGATGAGGCAACGGGCCTCACCTGGCTTTGCTGCTGAATTGTCCTTGTGTTCAACGACAGCCTCCAGCCAATCAGAGCAGCCTGTGATCAGCCTGCAGCCACTCAGAGCAGCCTGTGATCAGCCTGCAGCCAATCAGAGCAGCCTGTGATCAGCCTGCAGCCACTCAGAGCAGCCTGTGATCAGCCTGCAGCCACTCAGAGCAGCCTGTGATCAGCCTGCAGCCACTCAGAGCAGCCTGTGATCAGCCTGCAGCCACTCAGAGCAGCCTGTGATCAGCCTGCAGCCAATCAGAGCAGCCTGTGATCAGCCTGCAGCCACTCAGAGCAGCCTGTGATCAGCCTGCAGCCACTCAGAGCAGCCTGTGATCAGCCTGCAGCCACTCAGAGCAGCCTGTGATCAGCCTGCAGCCAATCAGAGCAGCCTGTGATCACTGTCCACTATGGAGAGCAGCTTCAGCAATAGGCTGATTCACCCTCAGTGAAGAGATTCCACAGGTCCTTCCTTCCTGCTGCTGTCAGACTGTTTAATGACCAATAAACAGTGCTGTCCATAGCCACTATGTGCTACACCATTATTATTATAACTATTATCATTTCTTACCTCACCACCATGCAGTATTACTTTTATTACTTTACTTACGTGCAATATAATATAAAATATAACTGTTATATTCAATATTCTGTATTAAGTGCAATATTACACGTGTTCTTGTTGTTCAATATTCCCCCATGGTGGTCTTGTTGTTCATACATACATTACGTGCAATACCCTGTAATTCTATATGTCTGTCTATATCAAGACCGGAACCACTCACTTAACCACGTACTAACCTACTTATTGTTTACACTGTACTTCATCGTGCCCCCCTATTGTTATTGTTACATTACCCTGCAACTCTGTGTGCTGTACTTTACCCTGCTGCTGTTGTGAACTGCAATTTCCCCCCCTGGAGGACAAATAAAGGTTTATCTAATAAGAGGAACACATTGTCATTCATGTCAACATGAGGTCAACCATGTTTGTGGTCACAGTGTTTATATGCTGTGTGCTTTAATACTTTTTGCATAATTTGACTGTCAATATTTTCTACTGGCTCACAATCATATTCTTTTAAACTGCATGGATGATGACTGCAACCTGCAATTCAATTTTTTCTCCTAAAGTAAAGTCAACACATCATATATGAAGCCGTGCCCTGTTAATCTCTTCCATGACCTAACAACAACATTCCAGCTTCAAAGGAGACCTTGGTGGGGGCAGTTCAGAGGGACGCTGGTCCATTGTTTGGTCATGAGCTAAAAACCGAAACGGGGTTGTTAAAACATGACAGAAGCACCGCTGAATCATCGGCAGCTAAATGAAAACAGGCCCTCTGGTCGCCTGTGTGTTTGCACAGGGCTGTCATTTCCTGGATCCTGTAGCCTGCCTCCCAGAACATGGAAGGAGTGAGGATATCAATGGAAAAACAATACGTCGACCGAGGACCTCTTTTTGATTTATAACAACACACGTCCTCCACGTTTCAATACGAACCATGGGAGATCGAATGTCGGGCCGGATTCTGCCTTGTGGAAAGGAGGAAGACGAAACGAAGAGAGAAAAGAAGGATTTAAATATGGTGGCTGTAATTCTGTCCCTGAACGGTCTCACAGCACTCACTCACTTTCTGTTTCTCGCTCTCATTCACACATGCAAGCACAAACCCCCCCACAAACACACACACACACACACACACACACACACACACACACACACACACACACACACACACACACACACACACACACACACACACACAAACACACATCCAAACACAAACCCATTCACAAACACACACACACCCAAGCACAAAAACACACATCCAAGCACAAACACACTCACAAACACACACAAACACACATCCAAGCACAAACACACTCACAAACAAACACACTCACAAACACACACACACACACACACACAAACACACATCCAAGCACAAACACACTCACAAACAAACCCACTCACAAACACACACGCATGCGCACACACAAACACATGTGCACAAACACACACACAAGCAAACACACATGCAAGCACAAACCCACTCACAAACACACACCCATGCGCACACATGAACAAACACACTTGTGCACACACAAACACGTGCACAAACACACACCCATGCGCACACACAAACACACACACATGCACAAACACACACACACATGTACACGCACGTGCACACACAAACAAACACACAGGCACACACACAGTATGGCTCTGTAATCCATGGTTGTGATTGTGTTCCTCTAAGCAACAGGAACACAGCCAAGGCTCGGGCATTGACATCCTCTGGTTTCACACTGAGCCAAAACATGGAGGTGGAAGTACTGCTGAGAACAAGTCGATTCTGCTCTTTGGAAAACACCACTTGTCGAAAATCTGAAGGCAAATCAACCAAAAGGTATTGACTTACACACCCACCTATAAGCTTTCCCAGGGAGTTGAAAGGAAAACATCCTTTTCACCACTAAGACTCAACATCGTGCTAGTAAGTTGGTTTGTTGGTTTGTTCGTCAGCACACAAGAATATGATATTGTTTGAGTTGCCCAGCTCAGATGACATGTAGTCATTTAGCTCTTATCCAGAGTGACTTACAGCAAGAACGGGGACATTCCCCTTTGTAGCAAGTAGGGTGAAGTGCCTTTCCCAAGGACACTACGTCATCTGGTACAGCCGGGAATCAAACCGCAACCTACTGATTATAAGCCCGACTCCTTAACCGCTCAGCCACCTTGACACTCCCATCTTTCCAGACACTGTGTGCCCTAACGACAGACAAAACCAACATGAACGTCACTTCATTATAGATGAGATGGAGTTTAAAATTAGACTTAAATCAGCAAACATTGGGAAGTATCTCCTTCCAGCAGGGAGGTTTGCGAAAGGTCGGCTGTGTGGGGGGGGGGGAAATGAGGCAGACAGCTGGGACGTTTAGGAAGATGAGACTGAACATGAAGCATGGTGCTTCTGCAGGAGGCAGGATATAGAAAGGCTTTGTCAGGAGGCAGGGAGGGTTTCAGCTTTCCTTCAGTATCGCTGTGCAGCTTAAGAGCGCTGCTGTTTACATTCTTCCCAAAGCTTCGCCAAAGATGATGACTCGATCCGACAGGTGGGACTGTAATCATGATACAGGTTATTGAAAGGAGAAGTGACATCCTGGTAGCGTTATTAGAATTAGAATTAATATTATTATTTATTTATTTATCATATATATATATATATAGGAACCGTTCTGTCTACACTATATTTGACTCAGTCTATGCAGTATATAAGCATGTATAGAAGAACTGTGTTTTCACTCATGCCAACAAATCTGTTGGTGGAGGTCACATGATCAGAGATCTTGCTAATAAACAAAGTAAACCCTCTTCAATTGTTGTGTGTCCTTCCGGCCTTCTGACAGATCTCATCTTATCAGATGGGAATGTGAGTGAGACTGAGACAGACTGTCTGTCTGCCTGCCTGACTGTGTGTCTGTCTGTCTGTCTGCCTGCCTGTGTGTCTGCCTGTCTGCCCGCCTGTGTGTCTGTCTGTCTGCCTGCCTGCCTATGTGTCTGTCTGTCTATCTGTCTGCCTGCCCGCCTGCCTGTGTGTCTGTCTGCGTGCCTGCCTATGTGTCTGTCTGTCTGCCTGCCTGTGTGTCTGTCTGTCTGCCACCCTGCCTGTGTGTCTGCCTGCCTGCCTGTGGGTCTGTCTGTCTGCCTGCCTGCCTTGACTGTGAGAGAGAAAAAGGAAGAGCTGCCCAGAGAGAGATTTCGCTGCAGTGCTTCCCAGCAGTAAATGGCTAACAGCACTCACTGAAACAACTCTCACTGTGACAATGATATTGCTTGTTTGTTTTTGTATAGCCATGGTGTCACCACACTAAAGCAGCAGTGTGATGATATTCATCCTTCAGCTTGTCTGATCTTCAGCCCACAGAAACACACCAGGATACTGCAGAGAAACACACCAGGATACTGCAGAGAAACACACCAGGATACTGCAGAGAAACACACCAGGATACTGCAGAGAAACACACCAGGATACTGCAGAGAAACACACCAGGATACTGCAGAGAAACACACCAGGATACTGCACAGAAACACACCAGGATACTGCAGAGAAACACACCAGGATACTGCACAGAAACACACCAGGATACTGCAGAGAAACACACCAGGATACTGCAGAGAAACACACCAGGATACTGCAGAGAAACACACCAGGATACTGCACACAAACACACCAGGATACTGCACAGAAACACACCAGGATACTGCAGAGAAACACACCAGGATACTGCAGAGAAACACACCAGGATACTGCACAGAAACACACCAGGATACTGCAGAGAAACACACCAGGATACTGCAGAGAAACACACCAGGATACTGCAGAGAAACACACCAGGATACTGCAGAGAAACACACCAGAATACTGCACAGAAACACACCAGGATACTGCACAGAAACACACCAGGATACTGCAGAGAAACACACCAGGATACTGCACAGAAACACACCAGGATACTGCACACAAACACACCAGGATACTGCAGAGAAACACACCAGGATACTGCACAGAAACACACCAGGATACTGCACACAAACACACCAGGATACTGCAGAGAAACACACCAGGATACTGCAGAGAAACACACCAGGATACTGCAGAGAAACACACCAGGATACTGCAGAGAAACACACCAGGATACTGCAGAGAAACACACCAGGATACTGCAGAGAAACACACCAGGATACTGCAGAGAAACACACCAGGATACTGCACAGAAACACACCAGGATACTGCACAGAAACACACCAGGATACTGCAGAGAAACACACCAGGATACTGCACAGAAACACACCAGGATACTGCACACAAACACACCAGGATACTGCAGAGAAACACACCAGGATACTGCACACAAACACACCAGGATACTGCACAGAAACACACCAGGATACTGCAGAGAAACACACCAGGATACTGAACAGAAACATCCCGCTTGGCTAATGGGAAACTTCTGCTCATTCAAACACACACTCAAACACACATGCAAACACACATGCAATCACACATGCAATCACACACTCAAACACACACTCAAACCCACACATGAACACACACACAATCACACACGCAAACACACAATCACATAGGCAAACGCACACGCAAACACACCATCACACCCTCAGACACACACGCAATAACACACTCAGACACACACGCAATCACACAAACAAACACGCACGCAAACACAAACACACACGCAATCACACATGCAATCACACACGCAATCACACCCGCGAACACACACGCAATCACACCCGCAAACACACATGCAAACACACATGCAATCACACACGCAAACTGTCGCTGGTCAAGCTGGGCGGTATCTTCTCAATGGCCATGAAAATGGTACGTTTCACAGAGTGTGAAATCATAAGCTGCGATAAGAAATGTCAAGGCAGAGAGATGGAGGACACAATATGGGACTGGCTAGCTGGGCTACCTCCACAATATGGGACTGGCTAGCCGGGCTACCTCCACAATATGGTACTGGCTAGCCAGGCTACCTCCACAGATAGGATTGGCTAGTTGGCTACCTCCACAGATAGGACTGGCTAGTTGGCTATCTCCACAGATAGGACTGGCTAGCTGGCTACCTCCACAGATAGGATTGGCTAGCTGGCTACCTCCACAGATAGGATTGGCTAGCTGGCTACCTCCACAGATAGGACTGGCTAGCTGGCTACCTCCACAGATAGGACTGGCTAGCTGGCTACCTCCACAGATAGGACTGGCTAGCTGGCTACCTCCACAGATAGGACTGGCAAGCCAGGCTACCTCCACAGATGTCTCCTCCCTTTCTCTCTCTTTCACTCCTTGTTTAAGTGGAGGAGCAGAGAGAGGCAGCCTGCCAGTCGGCCATTGTTCTGCCCATTGAAGAGACATTTAGAGGGGATTACAATGCCTGCAGAAATAATTGGTTGTCGTGATTATGAATCCATCTGCTTGTGCTTTTCAGGGTGGGTGGGGGGGCGAAATCTGGAGGGGGGGGGGGGGGGGTTGGGAGAATGAAGCCTAGTGTTGTGTGTGTGTGGATGCACACATAGACACTGTATTAACTAGAGAGTATTAGAATGTGGACATGACAAAGTCTGACAGAGAGTTGACAATAGGGTTGCAGACAGACAGTTAAGGGTAGTGAATGACTGAGCGCTTGTCAATGGAAATTACTACGATGCATTCCTCTAATTAAATGAACCATCCTATATTTAAAAGTATGATTTAGAGCTTTGTGGGCCTGGGAGATGTGCTGTCCCTCACTTACTGGATATCCTAAAGAGATGAAATGCTGCCTTTCTCTCAGATTGTGGCACCAATGTGTGCGCTGGCCCTTTAATACATTTGGGTCAGGTTAGAAGTTCACTCGTCTGTGATGTTTCAGTCGAATTTAACGCAAATGTGAAATGATGACAGTAGCTTTTTACTGACGAGAGAGAGAGAAAAAGGATGGTTTAAATATCATGTTCATAACCATAATTGTGTATTCATTAGAAATGGATTTACAGTAGGTATCGGTGAGAGTTTCGGTGTAGCGCGCAGCTGCAGAAAAGTTTGTTTTGGGCAAAAATGTCACTTTGTCACTTTGTTTAACGAGATAAAACATGCAGTTTAGATTATCACAAAGTTCTTCCCCTCCAAGTGCACAAAGGACGGACATTCCTGGGATGGCTGACACCTGCTGCTCCAGTTTGGTGTGCTGAGCAAACTAATGACACTGACGGGTGAACAGCAACAGCTTTGAAAACAAGACCAAACATCTATAGAAGAACCTTTTTATTATATATATACTTTTTTATGACAACGACACCATGAAAGTCACAGTAACTTTCGGTAGGACCGTGGTGGTGGTTCCATGTAAGGACGGGTGGACAGTGAGAGACCTCATTCTTCAAGCAACGCTGAGATACCGGAAAGTTCTAGATCAGGTAAATGCTGCTTGTTTTGAATGTTTGTTTGTTTTTTCTCTCATTTATTTATATTGACATAGTCCTGTGATAACAATACATGTATAATATTGTAAATATCAGCGGGGTTTTTGAGCTGGACTTTAGTGAAGTGAGTGGGCAGCTCGTCTCATTCCACGCGTTCCTCACCTCCTGCATCACGTCACGTGTTGAAACCCAGCAGGTGTGGAGGGAATAGAAACTCCTAACTGGGGGATATGTTGTTAGAACTGGTGTAAAATGGACTAGTGTACCATAACTAACCTGAGAAGAGAAGCACATTTTATCAACTTAAGTTTAAGACCTGGTACAAGATTAAGATTATACACTGGAATATCCATGGTTGTGTTTCCTTATCCACACAACAAGCCTAAACCATTCATTTGGAATAGTCTTTAATCAGTCTTCTTGTCAACACAAGCACATACTGTGTCAGTCTTTATAGAGGGCGTACAGGTGGTCTGTGCCTAGCAGGAGAGGTCTGTCTGTTGAATGGTCAGTATCTGCCTGGCCAGGTGGGACTGTTTGATGTGCTGCTGTGGACAGAACTGCAGGCTTTGTACTGTGAGTGATTTGGATTAGGGCTGGTGACAGTCCAGTGTTATCGCCTGGTGTAAACAGCAGGCGTGGCAAGGCTGAGCTAGACTGGGGAGGGAGGGAGGGAGGGAGGGAGGGAGGGAGAGGGAGGGATGTATGGATGGAGAGGGAGGGATGGAGATATGGATGGATGGATGGAGAGAGGGAGGGATGGAGGGAGGGAGGGATGGATGGAGGGAGGGATGGAGATGGGGATGGATGGATGGAGGGAGGGATGGATGGAGGGAGGGAGGGAGGGATGGAGGGAAAGAGGGATGGATGGAGGGATGAATGAATGGAGGGAGGGATGGAGGGATGGAAGGATGGACATATGGATGGAGAGAGGGAGGGATAGATCGAGGGATGGAGGAAAGAGGGATGGATGGAGGGATGATGGAGGATGGATGGAGGGAGGGAGGGAGGGAGGGAGGGATGGAAGGATGGATGGATGGAGAGAGGGAGGGATAGATCGAGGGTTGGGGGTAAAGAGGGATGGATGGAGGGATGATGGAGGATGGATGGAGGGAGGGAGGGAGGTAGGTATGGAGGGATCTATGCTTGTGGTTCCTTCATTCATAGCACGCTACCTCTGCCTCACTGTCTATCTGTGCACCTACTTTAATGGTTCTGTGGGTTTGAGTTAAGCTAAGATTGTCCGTCTTGCAGTGTAACCTGACAAAGTGAAGGCGAGGCCATGTGATTGGTTAACTAGTGTAAGGACATCAAGGAAGCCCTGGTCAACAACCGCGATCCAATCATACACCTGTCATCTGCCTGGATGACACTTAGCTGTGTCAGATTGGTTCTTGTCAGTGTGGGAAAAAACACACCCACTGGAATGTCAGTCAACCTTTCTCTGGGGAACATGGAGAAACTCCCAGCATGCACCTATCTCAGAGTCCCTCTCTGCTTCTCCTGTTACAGCTGTGGGCGCAGGAGGGAGGCTGTGTTTGCGGTGCGAGCGATGCTGCATCACAGAATCAATCTGCCTGTCAATACTTCAGTCAGGTAGTGGTTCCGGAAAAAGAACTTTTGTTGTTAACAAATCTTGCCGATACCCGTTCCAGGCATCTTCAAAGAGCTTCCGTGTTAGGAGGAAGAACTCAACACAGTGCTGGATCAAAGGCTTCTTCAGAACTGTCAGCTATCTCTAAACACACTGGCTGTACTTCCTGTGAATGCTGGGGCGCTCGTCATTGGCTGCTTTATTAATGTCTTTGGGAGGCTGAATTGCCACTCCCTCCTGCAGCTGTGTAATTATGGGGTTTCAGGGATTAAAGTGTGAAAAATGGAGCCTCGAATTTAACACTGTGTGCTGAGCTAATTGCTCGCGCTTCACTTCTCTAAAGCGGTGTAGCATTTTTTTTTTTGGGGGGGGGTGTTGAAGAGACATTACTTCAGATGGGGACTTAGTAGTGTAATTGGTGGGAAATATACCCTCTTAACTGTCGTGGTAATTCTCTTTTTAGTTTGACTGATTGGCAGTTCATCCTCCTGTTCTCGCTTTCTAGGAGGTGTGAATGTCAGGTGCAGGAGAATGATGCCGTTTAAAAATGACATTTTCAAAGTACTCCCCCCCCCCTCCCCCCCTTTTCCTTTCTCTTACTGAGGAGAAATGAATGCTGAAAAGCTAGACTCCCAACCTCTCATGGTTCTATGGAAACAGTGAAACACCCACTAATAGAATAGTAGGGATTTACCAGTATTAGCAAAGACTACAATTCCAGTAGTAACTGATGATAATGTTATGTAGTGTAGTTGCAACACAGACTTGTATGCAAAGGTATCCATATATATTGTGAGGTGGGCGTGTCCTTGAATTGTTTCCCCCCCCTGTGATGTCACTGGGCGGGGGCCAATCAGCAGTGTTATCCTTGTCACACTGTTTCCACTGGAAGTTGCAACCAAACATTCTTGCTCAGGTGGAAAGAATGGGGGCTGCCCTGCAGGTGGGACCTGTTCTTCCAGCGAGGCTTGGTGTGCTTGGACAGACTACAGGAGCATTCTGCTGTGTTTTCACTGTGCTCTGAACACAGACTAGCTCACTGTGCTCTGAACACAGACTAGCTCACTGTGCTCTGAACACAGACTAGCTCCCTGCTGTGTTTTCACTGTGCTCTGAACACAGACTAGCTCACTGTGCTCTGAACACAGACTAGCTCACTGTGCTCTGAACACAGACTAGCTCACTGTGCTCTGAACACAGACTAGCTCACTGTGCTCTGAACACAGACTAGCTCTCTGTGCTCTGAACACAGACTAGCTCTCTGCTGTGTTTTCACTGTGCTCTGAACACAGACTAGCTCACTGTGCTCTGAACACAGACTAGCTCACTGTGCTCTGAACACAGACTAGCTCACTGTGCTCTGAACACAGACTAGCTCTCTGCTGTGTTTTCACTGTGCTCTGAACACAGACTAGCTCACTGTGCTCTAAACACAGACTAGCTCACTGTGCTCTGAACACAGACTAGCTCACTGTGCTCTGAACACAGACTAGCTCTCTGCTGTGTTTTCACTGTGCTCTGAACACAGACTAGCTCACTGTGCTCTGAACACAGACTAGCTCACTGTGCTCTGAACACAGACTAGCTCACTGTGCTCTGAACACAGACTAGCTCTCTGCTGTGTTTTCACTGTGCTCTGAACACAGACTAGCTCACTGTGCTCTGAACACAGACTAGCTCACTGTGCTCTGAACACAGACTAGCTCACTGTGCTCTGAACACAGACTAGCTCACTGCTGTGTTTTCACTGTGCTCTGAACACAGACTAGCTCACTGTGCTCTGAACACAGACTAGCTCTCTGCTGTGTTTTCACTGTGCTCTGAACACAGACTAGCTCTCTGCTGTGTTTTCACTGTGCTCTGAACACAGACTAGCTCTCTGCTGTGTTTTCACTGTGCTCTGAACACAGACTAGCTCACTGTGCTCTGAACACAGACTAGCTCACTGTGCTCTGAACACAGACTAGCTCACTGTGCTCTGAACACAGACTAGCTCACTGTGCTCTGAACACAGACTAGCTCACTGTGCTCTGAACACAGACTAGCTCTCTGCTGTGTTTTCACTGTGCTCTGAACACAGACTATCTCACTGTGCTCTGAACACAGACTAGCTCACTGTGCTCTGAACACAGACTAGCTCTCTGCTGATCAACCATATCCACATTTAACGTACACTAACACTATTTCATTCTGCTGTCTGATATTCTAGACATGTAGTACTTTTCAAACTCTTTGTTTTCAACAGCTGCTCTTTGTCTGAACTCTCTCTGTTGCCAAACTCTGATGTTTTCGTGTATGTGAACTTCCTGTTACGTCACTGAGACACGACCGTTCAAGAAGCCCTTTTCAAAACAACGAGGCTCCACCGAAACTCCAGAGGGCGGCTGCAGCCCCACGCCCACAGCTTTCCCTGGGCACAAACCAGACACGCAGGCCCTACCTAGCCTGCACATGCTGGGCTTTGTGCTGGAACAGGAACACTGTACAGTAGCTGCTACATCACTTCAGCTCCCTGTTCCTCCCTCCTCACCTGTTACATGTAGTCATTTAGCAAACACTCTTATCCAGAGGGCCTTACAGCAATTACAGGGACATTCCCCCTGAGGCAAGCAGGATGAAGTGCCTTGCCCAAGAATCAGAATCAGGTTTAATCGCTATGCAAGATTAACAAACATAGAATTCACTGTGACAGGGAAGATCAACATAGAACATGTATAGGAGTAAAAATAAACATGTACGAAGTGGAAGCATGCTACGAAGATGTACGGGGGCGGGGGGGGGTATAACTATAATGAGTTAGTGCAAGAAGGATGGGTATATATAGTACAGGGAGGGGGGGGTGTATATAAGCAGTAGTGCAAACAGTGGTGCAAAAGCACAGTAGGACGTTTGTTTTAAGGTGTCATGTGCTAAGTGGCAGAGTGCAGCGGGACACAACGTCATGTGTGGCTCCACTCTCTAGCCTGTATTGTTTTTAGGAATGGCACAGATGGACTCAGTGTACAGTACAGTACACTGACAGTACAGTGTCTCCAGTTCTCACGACCCTGAGTTGCCATAGTGACAGATAAAGGAGGCCCTGGGAAGAGATCCGCCCCTCCCCTCCCCCCTCACCCCCCGCCCCTCACCCCCCCTTCCCCCTCCTCCTCCCTCGACCTCCATCTTCCCTGTACGGTAAACAAACGACGCCGTGATACCAAGGCAGGGCAGAGCGCCTCGCACCCCAGCGGCCTCCATTCTGATGATAGTGATGACTGCAGCTGGTGCCGAGGGGCAGCAGAGCATAAAGCATCTCCTCAGCTCATCGCCAGGCTGAACCTTGCTTTCAACAAGCTGACATCAGCAGCTCGCAGACTGGGTCTGTTATGACTCCGGTGTTTATTATCAGTAGGAGTTGTAGTAAGGACGCTTCGTCCAGGAACACAGCAGACTCCAGCCTTGTGGCCTTGAATAGGCCTCCTTGAATAGGACTCCTTGAATAGGCCTCAGCGTTCCATTCTCCATGTAAAGTCGGATACTGAATAAATAAATACTCATTTAGCAGACACTTTTATCCAAAGCGACCTACAGTAAGTACATGGACATTCTCCCTGAGGCAAGTAGGGTGAAGTTGTGGAAGAAACTGGATTTCCCGTGTACTTATATTAATCACTACTGAACACACTTTCTCTGAAGACTGGCATTACTGTCATTACCACCTGACTGTCACTATCTATGTTTACATTCTTGTGCCCTATTAAAGAATGCCCTCTCGCCTTCAGACGGGAGAGAGACATGATTGAGACCTAAGCCTTGTACTGTCTTCATTTTGTTGCCAGAGGTCTGGTCATTTCTCTCCCAATCTGCAGATTCTTAAACACGTATTAAACCCAGAACCCAACTGTCACTCCGTTTATGAAGAGATGGACAAAACGATTTCATCATCAAAGTACCTTGCCCAAGGACACAACATCACATAGCCACAGCCAGGGAACTCGCAACCTTCCACTCATGAGGCCAACGCCTTAACCCGCTGAGCCACCTGACTTCCTACTCCATTCCTTCATCGACAGACACTGTATGTTGGGATGAAAGGCGATGTGGTTCCTGACCATGGTGTTTCCCTGTGTTCTGTGCAGGAAGGAGACTTCGCTGTGAGGACCCACCATGTGAAGTACGCTGACGGGGGCATCCTGGACCAGGACGACCTTCTCTGCGACCTGGTGGAGGACCGAGACAAGGTGAGTTGTCTGGGATCACACACACTTCCTGTGTTGCTGTTTGAGTGACTGGTGAATTCAGCAGTGTTGCTGTTTGATATTGACTGGTGAATTCAGCAGTGTTGATGTTTGATAGTGACTGGTGAATTCAGCAGTGTTGATGTTTGATAGTGACTGGTGAATTCAGCAGTGTTGATGTTTGATATTGACTGGTGAATTCAGCAGTGTTGCTGTTTGATAGTGACTGGTGAATTCAGCAGTGTTGCTGTTTGATAGTGACTGGTGAATTCAGCAGTGTTGCTGTTTGATAGTGACTGGTGAATTCAGCAGTGTTGATGTTTGATATTGACTGGTGAATTCAGCAGTGTTGCTGTTTGATAGTGACTGGTGAATTCAGCAGTGTTGCTGTTTGATAGTGACTGGTGAATTCAGCAGTGTTGATGTTTGATATTGACTGGTGAATTCAGCAGTGTTGCTGTTTGATAGTGACTGGTGAATTCAGCAGTGTTGCTGTTTGATAGTGACTGGTGAATTCAGCAGTGTTGATGTTTGATAGTGACTGGTGAATTCAGCAGTGTTGATGTTTGATAGTGACTGGTGAATTCAGCAGTGTTGCTGTTTGATAGTGACTGGTGAATTCAGCAGTGTTGATGTTTGATAGTGACTGGTGAATTCAGCAGTGTTGCTGTTTGATAGTGACTGGTGAATTCAGCAGTGTTGATGTTTGATAGTGACTGGTGAATTCAGCAGTGTTGATGTTTGATAGTGACTGGTGAATTCAGCAGTGTTGCTGTTTGATAGTGACTGGTGAATTCAGCAGTGTTGCTGTTTGATAGTGACTGGTGAATTCAGCAGTGTTGATGTTTGATAGTGACTGGTGAATTCAGCAGTGTTGATTAGTTTGATAGTGACTGGTGAAATCAGCAGTGTTGATGTTTGATAGTGACTGGTGAGTTCAGCAGTGTTGATGTTTGATAGTGACTGGTGAATTCAGCAGTGTTGCTGTTTGATAGTGACTGGTGAATTCAGCAGTGTTGCTGTTTGAGTGACTGGTGAATTCAGCAGTGTTGCTGTTTGATAGTGACTGGTGAATTCAGCAGTGTTGATTAGTTTGATAGTGACTGGTGAATTCAGCAGTGTTGATGTTTGATAGTGACTGGTGAATTCAGCAGTGTTGCTGTTTGATAGTGACTGGTGAATTCAGCAGTGTTGCTGTTTGATAGTGACTGGTGAATTCAGCAGTGTTGATGTTTGATAGTGACTGGTGAATTCAGCAGTGTTGCTGTTTGATAGTGACTGGTGAATTCAGCAGTGTTGCTGTTTGATAGTGACTGGTGAATTCAGCAGTGTTGATTAGTTTGATAGTGACTGGTGAATTCAGCAGTGTTGATTAGTTTGATAGTGACTGGTGAATTCAGCAGTGTTGCTGTTTGATAGTGACTGGTGAATTCAGCAGTGTTGATGTTTGATAGTGACTGGTGAATTAAGCAGTGTTGATGTTTGATAGTGACTGGTGAATTCAGCAGTGTTGCTGTTTGATAGTGACTGGTGAATTCAGCAGTGTTGCTTAGTTTGATAGTGACTGGTGAATTCAGCAGTGTTGCTGTTTGATAGTGACTGGTGAATTCAGCAGTGTTGCTTAGTTTGATAGTGACTGGTGAATTCAGCAGTGTTGCTGTTTGATAGTGACTGGTGAATTCAGCAGTGTTGCTGTTTGATAGTGACTGGTGAATTCAGCAGTGTTGCTTAGTTTGATAGTGACTGGTGAATTCAGCAGTGTTGATGTTTGATAGTGACTGGTGAATTCAGCAGTGTTGCTTAGTTTGATAGTGACTGGTGAATTCAGCAGTGTTGCTGTTTGATAGTGACTGGTGAATTCAGCAGTGTTGCTGTTTGATAGTGACTGGTGAATTCAGCAGTGTTGATTAGTTTGATAGTGACTGGTGAATTCAGCAGTGTTGATTAGTTTGATAGTGACTGGTGAATTCAGCAGTGTTGCTGTTTGATAGTGACTGGTGAATTCAGCAGTGTTGATGTTTGATAGTGACTGGTGAATTCAGCAGTGTTGCTGTTTGATAGTGACTGGTGAATTCAGCAGTGTTGATTAGTTTGATAGTGACTGGTGAATTCAGCAGTGTTGCTGTTTGATAGTGACTGGTGAATTCAGCAGTGTTGATGTTTGATAGTGACTGGTGAATTCAGCAGTGTTGCTGTTTGATAGTGACTGGTGAATTCAGCAGTGTTGATTAGTTTGATAGTGACTGGTGAATTCAGCAGTGTTGCTGTTTGATAGTGACTGGTGAATTCAGCAGTGTTGCTTAGTTTGATAGTGACTGGTGAATTCAGCAGTGTTGCTGTTTGATAGTGACTGGTGAATTCAGCAGTGTTGCTGTTTGATAGTGACTGGTGAATTCAGCAGTGTTGATGTTTGATAGTGACTGGTGAATTCAGCAGTGTTGATGTTTGATAGTGACTGGTGAGTTCAGCAGTGTTGATGTTTGATAGTGACTGGTGAATTCAGCAGTGTTGATGTTTGATAGTGACTGGTGAGTTCAGCAGTGTTGATGTTTGATAGTGACTGGTGAATTCAGCAGTGTTGATTAGTTTGATAGTGACTGGTGAATTCATCAGTGTTGATGTTTGATAGTGACTGGTGAATTCAGCAGTGTTGCTGTTTGATAGTGACTGGTGAATTCAGCAGTGTTGATGTTTGATAGTGACTGGTGAATTCAGCAGTGTTGATGTTTGATAGTGACTGGTGAGTTCAGCAGTGTTGATGTTTGATAGTGACTGGTGAATTCAGCAGTGTTGATTAGTTTGATAGTGACTGGTGAATTCAGCAGTGTTGATGTTTGATAGTGACTGGTGAATTCAGCAGTGTTGCTGTTTGATAGTGACTGGTGAATTCAGCAGTGTTGATTAGTTTGATAGTGACTGGTGAATTCAGCAGTGTTGATGTTTGATAGTGACTGGTGAATTCAGCAGTGTTGATTAGTTTGATAGTGACTGGTGAATTCAGCAGTGTTGATGTTTGATAGTGACTGGTGAATTCAGCAGTGTTGATGTTTGATAGTGACTGGTGAATTCAGCAGTGTTGCTGTTTGATAGTGACTGGTGAATTCAGCAGTGTTGATTAGTTTGATAGTGACTGGTGAATTCAGCAGTGTTGATGTTTGATAGTGACTGGTGAATTCAGCAGTGTTGATTAGTTTGATAGTGACTGGTGAATTCAGCAGTGTTGATGTTTGATAGTGACTGGTGAATTCAGCAGTGTTGATGTTTGATAGTGACTGGTGAATTCAGCAGTGTTGCTGTTTGACAGCCTCACTTTGATTGGCTGTGAGGTTGGCTGTGATTGGCTGAAGTCATTGTCGCCTTTGTTTCTTTGTTCCCTTTGAGGTGAAGTGGGAGTCTGTTTCTGCGGTAACGCTTAGGTAGGAAGTGACATAGGGAATGGAACAGGAAAGAACACCAGGCCTGATCACTCTCATGTGTACACACAAAAAGAGACACACACACACACACACAGACATACACAGAGACAAGTGCACACACTAACTCACTGATTCACCCTCGCTGAATTACTCACCCTATCTGCTTCAGATTTTATATTCACCTTTTTATATTTCTCATAATTCTTTAATTATGCAATCCTATGTCCTAATAAACTGTGTGTCATTCATATTCATGAAGCAGGGATCAAAAGAATGATAAATTGCCAACACTTAGTCAGCGAGAACGGAAAATTAAATATTGGAATATTCATACGGTGCTGCACACTGCAATAACTCCCAGCCCCTGAGGTCTCCCAGTCCCTGAGGTCTCCCAGTCCCTGAGGTCTCCCAGCCTCTGAGGTCTCCCAGCCCCTGAGGTCTCCCAGCCTCTGAGGTCTCCCAGCCCCTGAGGTCTCCCAGCTCATGAGGTCTCCCAGCCCCTGAGGTCTCCCAGCCCCTGAGGTCTCCCAGCCCCTGAGGTCTCCCAGCCCCTGAGGTCTCCCAGCTCATGAGGTCTCCCAGCTCATGAGGTCTCCCAGCTCATGAGGTCTCCCAGCCCCTAAGGTCTCCCAGCTCATGAGGTCTCCCAGCCCCTGAGGTCTCCCAGCCCCTGAGGTCTCCCAGCCTCTGAGGTCTCCCAGTCCATGAGGTCTCCCAGCCCCTAAGGTCTCCCAGCTCATGAGGTCTCCCAGCCCCTAAGGTCACCCAGACCCTGAGGTCTCCCAGACCCTGAGGTCTCCCAGCCCCTGAGGTCTCCCAGCTGATGAGGCCTCTACAGAGGAGGACCTTGGAATAATCCATGAATGAACTCCCAAAAACCTAAACAGGAACTTTT
Source organism: Neosalanx taihuensis (assembly GCA_030340665.1). Classification (NCBI taxonomy): domain Eukaryota; kingdom Metazoa; phylum Chordata; class Actinopteri; order Osmeriformes; family Salangidae; genus Neosalanx; species Neosalanx taihuensis. The sequence goes on from CM059305.1 coordinate 2,964,028, forward strand.
CTTGTTCCTCATTTGCGTTCATTTGTCAAAAATTCATCTTGAGAAGTGAAGTATGAGAAACGGGAGTTTGTGTTGTTAGGTTTGCTGCCATGATTGGAGTGAACATGCTGAGAGAGACAGGAGACCCATGGATTACCAGCAGCACAGACTGCTCAGCGTGCTGCGAAATGCTGCTGGTAGGTGGTTCTTGACAAGAGACGCTTAAAGTGATCAATCACGCCTCCCCCCCACACACACAATGGACAGGACTTGTTTACAGTGCGGCTTCTTCTTGTATGGCGGCCGTTTGGTTTAGTGTAGATAAGAAGGTTGGGGGGTGCCAGTGGGGGGTGCCCCTGGGGGTGGGAGATGGTTGGCAGTTGGCATGCACGGCTGTGATGCCTTCAGAACCTCCCCTCCTGCCACCTGCAGAAGGGGCTCCCTAATAAACGGCCGCACAGCCGGGATCATTTGATTAGCTTTCCCCCCTCTTTGTTCTTTTGTTATTAGCGTAGCCGTTGCCGCTAAATTCTATCGCCGGCGCTTTTTGTTTCCGTTATTGGGAGCTGCAGGACTCTCCATCAATCACCCACCGGCCCCTCTATTGTGCTCCCCCTTCACAGCACAGCACGTGTGGTGCGTTAGCCCCAGATGCTAATGAGAGATAATGGGGAGCTATTTGTCCGTGAGTGCAGGCCCAGCGAGCGTCTTCATTCAGGGGCCTGGCTCTCTCGCTCGCTCTCTCTCTCTCTCCCCTGCCACCCCCCGCCAAGACGAGCTGCCAGCTAGCATGTAGAGGACAGCTAGACCCCAACGCCACTGGTGGTTGATGAGGGGAGGCTGTGATTTGATTACAGCCATGTGCACACGAACACGCACCCACACGCACACACACACTTAGCTGTACTCCATTTCCCCTCATCCAGGGACAGGAGCCACCAGCTTGCTCATGAATATTGGGGTCCAGCTCTGACTTACTAATGTGGTGGTCTGTACGGGGGGCACAGGGGGCACCCAGGGGGACAGAGTGGAACAGCTCTCTCAGTTAAACATCCAGACTCCCTCCCAGTCACTCCTCGAACCCCCCCTCCACCCTTCTTCCTCTTCACCCTCTCATTCATCACCCTCCTGCCCTCCACCATCTCCACATGTCTCTCACTGTGTTGCTGGAGCTACCATTTCTCTAAAGGACAGCGTGTGGAAGCCATGTTGCTGGATGGACAGTCACACACAGTCACACACAGTCTGACACAGTCACACACAGTCTGACACAGTCACACACAGTCTGACACAGTCACACACAGTCACACACAGTCTCTCACAGTCACACACAGTCTGACACAGTCACACACAGTCTGACACAGTCACACACAGTCACACACAGTCTGACACAGTCTGACGCAGTCACACACAGTCACACACAGTCACACACAGTCTGACACAGTCACACACAGTCTGACACAGTCACACACAGTCACACACAGTCTGACAGTCTGACAGTCTGACACAGTCACACACAGTCACACACAGTCTCACAGTCTGACACAGTCTCTCTCTCACACACACACACACACACACACACACACTAGGACCTTTAACCTTCTGCAGTGGCTTCTTGCCGCTTTGGCTTTCAAACAGAACACCTCAATATTGTAGGTGGAAGTGATACTGTGACAATAACATAATAAAAAAAGTGTTTTATTATGTTGTCAACCAAATGCGTCTGTTGCTGTGTGTCCCCAGTGCAGGTGCTAATATTTCTTTTTAGACGGGAGCTAAAACTGACCGCAGCAAACACTGTCATGAAGAGTAGCTACTAACCACTGCTGCTAGTGTGGTGGCAGTTAGTTTGTTAGTTTGCTAATTAAATAGATACAACAAACTATAGTTTTATATATATATATAAATAATAATAATACAACATATTGTGGTATTATACGTGTAATGTCATTGTTAGTTTAGCAGTCAAATGGCTTTGTGGCTCCAGATACTTGGAAGAGAGAGAGAGGCTAAAATGTCTCTTTTGATTGAGCGGGTTGTCAACCCTTGACCCCAGGGGAAGACATGTTACCTTTGAACTTGAAATGTCTTTTCTCACACCTCATACCTGGGCTCTTACTGTCATAGGGAAGGGAGCTGGAAAGAACACACACACATACCTTCATGCACACACACACACACATTCACACACACACAAACCTTCATACACACACGTACACCTATGCACACACACTTGCACACACTCACACATTCACACACACACAAACCTTCATACACACACACATGTACACCTTTGCACACACATACACACACATTCACACACACACACACAAACCTTCATACACACACACACACACACGTACACCTTTGCACACACACTCACGCACACACACATTCACACACACACAAACCTTCATACACACACACACGTACACCTTTGCACACACACTCATGCACACACACATTCACACACACACAAAACTTCATACACACGCACACACACTCACACATACACACACATTCACACACACACAAAACTTCATACACACACACACGTACACCTTTGCACACACACTCACACATACACACACATTCACACACACACAAACCTTCATACACACACACACACACACACGTACACCTTTGCACACACACTCACACATACACACACATTCACACACACACAAACCTTCATACACACACACACACGTACACCTTTGCACACACACTCGCACACACACACACATTCACACACACACAAACCTTCATACACACACACACACGTACACCTTTGCACACACACTCACACATACACACACATCACACACTAATCCCCATAATCAGTCAGTGTGCTTCTGATGATGAGTGGCGATGATGGGAGAAAGCTGTGTGTGTGTGTGTGTGTGTGTGTGTGTGTGCGTGTGTGCGTAGCATGGAGGAGCAAACTCCAGAAAGCTCCAAGTCCCCCTGCCCGCCTCCTCTCCTTTCCCCTCAAGAGGTGTTAATAACAGAGGCAGCACTTTGCGCCTCTCCCCCTCGTCCATTTCCCAGGCTGGAGCTGTCATTCAGGGCCTTTACCTGCTGCCACGTCTCAGGAGCTGTCAGAACCTTCCGGGCTCTAGGCCGTCATCAGCAGAACAAACCCACGGTGGCTTTCAATGTGCTCTGACTCGGAGAACGTCCCAACTCTGTCATTTTCTTCCACCATTATAACTTAGTTGTCTTCAGCAGGCGGAAGCGTGTACTTTAAATTGCTGAGTGTTCCTTGTTGAAATGGGTAGTTGCAAACTATATGCACAACAGTCAGAGCGAGTGCTCGCGTGCCTCTCTTCTGGTGTGTGAGGGCGTGTGAGAGAGAGAGAGAGAGAGAGGGAGAGAGGGAGAGGGAGAGAGAGGGAGAGAGAGAGGGAGAAGGAGAGAGGGAGAGAGGGAGAGAGAGAGAGAGAGAGAGAGAGAGGGAGAAGGAGAGAGGGAGAGAGGGAGAGAGAGAGAGAGAGAGAGAGAGAGATATTTTGCGTCTTCTTTTCTGACACAGTCGCCTCAGCAAAAGGAATTAAAGTCAGGGAGCATGGAGGTCTCTCATAAATGGACTGTCACTCCTTACACACACACACGCAAACACACACGACCTCAGCAACCCTTCAAAACGCATGCTTTTACAGGGAGAAAAAAAAATACACCACCACGAAATGCAACCAAATGAGAAATCTAATTTCATGGGAAATTTAATGAAATAAAAACCCTCTCTAATGATTCCTTCCGTCTCTCCTAATTTGCCTTTTAATTACTGAGGATAGGGTCCATGAAGGGGGGGGGGGGGGGGGGGGGGGGGGCTGTGTCTGGTCACACTGTGCAAACAGGGATACAGATTTCCCATATGAACCCTCTCCAAAATGTCAAATTGTTTATTAGCGTTGGGATGCAACTCTGATGTCAGCTGTGTGTGTGTGTGTGTGTGTGTGTGTGTGTGTGTAGTGTGTGTGTGTGTGTCAGTGCGGCTAATGCCCATGTCACATCGGCATGCCGTCATTTGTTCTGCTTCAGCGCGGATGGATGCCAATTTAGACGGCGTCTTTTGTTTTCTAAGAACTCGCTCTTAATCGACCTGCTCGGTTGAACGAAGGTTAAATAAGCCGCCGTTGAAAGGGATGAGTTTGAATGCTTTCCATGTCTGATTGAAAGCCTGTAGGGACTATAGGAGACTCAAATGATCAAATCACCCTAATGGATCTTTTCCTCGTCAGACAGAAACCCTATTGACGCGCTCAACCGCTCGCGAGTACAGCTCCAGCTGAGCTTCAGCAAGTCAACGTGAAATTAAAATGAGTTAAAAATGGGTTATGGATCTCACACTCTCTCCCTCTTGCTCACTCCCTCCTTCTTTCTGTCTGTCTCTCTTCATCGCCAGCCTCTCTCTCTCTCTCTCTTTCTCTTTCTCTATCTCTCTTTTTCTCTCTCCCTCTCTCTCTCTCTCCCTCTCTCTCTTCCTCTCCCTCCCTCTCTCTCTCTCTCTCTCTCTCTCTCTCTCTCTCTCTCCTCTCTCTCTCTCTCTCTCCCTCTCTCTCTCTCCCTTTCTCTCTCCCCCCCATTCCCATGTCTCCCTCCCTCCTTCAGTCTTCCTCTCTGTCGGTAGGACAGTGGGAAAAGGTGGTACAGTATAATGTATTTGCCCATAATGAGGGGCCAGCTGTGGACCTCCACCACACATAATACTGCATTAGAGTGGGCACAGAGGAGTCTTCCTGTCTGACAAACAGCCACGGACAGACAAGCGAGAGAGAGCGACTGAGAGGGAGGGAAAGAAGGAGAGGGTGTGAGGTGTGAGGGAGAAGGAGGAGGAGGAGGAGGAGGAGAGCCAGCCAGCCCAGTCCCTGTAAACACGACATGAGAGATGAATGGTGCTCCCATCACCCCCAGGACCCCCCTCGGCACAGCATGGCCGTGGAGCTAATGTTTTGGAGGAGCGGTGATGAAGTACCTGTGTGCGGGGGGAGGGGGGGGGCTACACTAGCATTAGGCTGGAAACAGTGATTGAAGTGAGAGTGCTTAAACTTTATTAAAGCCATCCCTCTGTACCGTACAGCCAAAGACAAACAGCTTGCATTTCTTAAAGATAAAAGCACCGAATATATTTGCTTTCAAATCTATCTTGAGCTGTACCTGGATCCCAATTTTTAAAAAAAATCAAGTGGTCAGTTTCGGTGGAATGATTCCCAGCGATAATTCCCTGGCAACCTGATTGATGAACCTGAGTGATGTTCCTTTGATGGCGGCGGGTTGCCATTCTGGCCACGTATCCCCCTAGCTGTGCTGAGTCAGGGCCGAGCCTAATTAGATAAACACAGATATTAGGGTGGTCTCAGCGGGTGGGGGGGGGGGGGGGGGCAGGGGTTTGCCTGGGGGAGAGGATAGAGGAGGGAGGAGGGGTGGGGAGGAAGCGGAGGAGGGAGAGAGGAAGAGGGGGAGGGAGAGAGAGAGGGAGAGAGGGAGGGAGACCAGCTCAGAGCTCCACCTCAGACCTCCACCTTAGAGCTCCACCTCAGAGCTCCACCTCAGAGCTCCAGCTCAGAGCTCCACCTCAGAGCTCCACCTCAGAGCTCCACCTCAGAGCTCCACCTCAGAGCTCCACCTCAGAGCTCCACCTCAGAGCTCCAGCTCAGAGCTCCAGCTCAGAGCTCCACCTCAGAGCTCCACCTCAGAGCTCCAGCTCAGAGCTCCAGCTCAGAGCTCCACTCAGAGCTCCACCTCAGAGATAGATGGGTCACCTGCTTCTCTGTGTCTAGGTTCGGGAAGAGGAAGGAGGAGAAGAACAAAGCTGCCAAGCAGAAACTGGGGGCCGTGAGTGAGGACGAGATGGGACAAGATCCAAGAGGTTCAGGAGAAAGTCAGGTGAGTTGGAAGTTTTTATGTACATGGGGAGGGGTCAATGTGTGTGTGTGTGTGTGTGGTGGTGTGTACGGATGTGTTTGTCTCCATTAACTCCTTGTGTGTGTGTGTGTGTGTACGAATGTGTTTGTCTCCATTAACTCCTTGTGTGTGTGTGTGTGTGTGTGTGTGTGTGTGTGTGTGTGTGTGTGTGGTGTGTGTGTACTAATGTGTTTGTCTCCATTAACTCCTTGTGTGTGTGTGTGTGTGTGTACGAATGTGTTTGTCTCCATTAACTCCTTGTGTGTGTGTGTGTGTGTGTGTGTGTGTGTGTGTGTGTGTGTGTGTGTGTGTGTGTGTGTGTGTGTGCGATTGTGCGTGTGTTTTGCCTGTGTGTGTGTGTGTGTGTGGTTGACCAACAGGCAGCAGCCCAGATACACCCAGGTCCGTGCTCTCCACAGCAGCCCAGAACGCCCGCCCCTCCCCCTCGACCTGGAGGATGACGATCACGACCCCAACTACGCCCGCATCAACAACTTCCGCCAGCCGACCTCGCCCTCCCCTCGCGTAACCCACACGCCCTCCCCGACCCGCGTCCTGATCCACGACCCCCCGCCGGGGCCCTCTACACCCGCCAGCCCTCGGCAGAGGACCTTGAGGGCCTGTACGCCAAGGTGAACAAGCAGAGGCTGCCTGCAGACAGAACCAGCCTCCCAGAGACAGGTGAGCCAGGGTCAAAGGTCAGGGGTCAGACTGGGACAGAACCAGCCTCCCAGAGACAGGTGAGCAAGGGTCAAGGTCAGACTAGACAGAACCAGCCTCTCAGAGACAGGTGAGCCAGGGTCAAAGGTCAGGGGTCAGACTGGACAGAACCAGGCCTCCCAGAGACAGGTGAGCCAGGGTCAAAGGTCAGGGGTCAGACTGGACAGAACCAGCCTCTCAGAGACAGGTGAGCCAGGGTCAAGGGTCAGACGAGAGCCAGAGGAGAGTCAGAGAGACAGAGAGACAGACAGAGAGAGAGACAGAGAGAGACAGAGAGACAGACAGAGAGAGACAGAGAGAGAGAGAGACAGGGAGAGAGAGACAGACAGAGAGAGACAGAGTCAGAGAGAGAGAGACAGGGAGAGAGAGACAGACAGAGAGAGACAGAGTCAGAGAGAGAGAGACAGAGAGAGAGAGACAGACAGAGAGACAGAGAGTCAGAGAGGAGACAGAGACAGTAAGAAATAGAGAGAGAGATAGAGAAGAGAGAGAGAGGACAGAGAGAGACAGAGACAGTAAGAAATAGAGAGAGAGTAGAGATAGAGAGAGAGAGAGAGAGAGAGAGAGAGAGAAGAGAGAGAGAGAGAGGAGAGAAGAGAGGAGAGAGAGAGAGAGAGAGAGAGGAGCCTAATTAGATATAGTCCAGCAGCTTGACAGATCTGTTAGTCCACTTTAATGCTGTCTACTCTGTTAACCCACTACAGCCAGGGTACTTAATTACTCACGTTCTCCTCTCTCTCCCTTCCTCTCTCCCTCTCTTCCTCTGCCTCTCTCTCCCTCTCTTCCCTCTGCCTCTCTCTCCCTTCTCTGTCCCTGTGTGGTGCTTGACTGCTCCAATCCTGTTTACACATAATGAATGGCTAAGACTTGTTAGTGTTAGTGGAACATAATCAACAATCATTGCGCTCCCTTCTCCTGCTTGTCAACACTGCGCTGCATTGCTGCTTAATACGGCTCCCCAACACCGAGGCAAGTGACGGAATATGTGTGTGTGTGTGTGTGTGTGGGGGGGTGGGGGGGGGGGGACGGACGGGACAGTGAGTCACAGGAGGAACTGTCTTGGAATTTTCCAGAGAATCAGACCTGGACTGGACACACACTCCTGCCCGCGCACACCACGGTCACGCAAATACGCCCCCCCCCCCCCCCCGCCCCCCCCCCCCCAAGCCGTAACCTAGCAACGATCCCACGTCTCAAAAATCCAAAGATTTTTTGAAGAAGGCTAATTTAGGTACAGGGTAATGATATTCTGTATTGGTTGAGTGGGTTGGTGTGTGTGCGCCCCCCCTTTTCCTCTCTTCCCCCCCCCCCCCTCCCTCCTTTTTTTCCGGAACCTGTCATAGCGGCGAGGAGTTGACTCTGATGTGTCCACTTCATTTAGCGGCGGCCATTTTCACGATGGCTTCAATGGCAGGTGTGTCCAGGCACGGGCCGTCCATGTGATTAGAGAGAGTCCAGGGGCTGACCTGCCTGGAATCAAGGTTGCCTGTGGCTGTCAACTGTTATTACAGCATAAACTATGTCCTGTCCTCGGAGTGGGAGAGAGGGAGAAGATGAGAGGAGGAGAGGGGAGGGGGGGGAGGGAAGGGAAGGGAAGGGGAAGGGAGGGAAGAAAGTGGAGGGCAGGAAAAGAAAGGAGAGGGGAGGAGAGGAGAGGGGAGGGGAAGTAGGGGAGGGGAGGGGAAGATAGGGAGGAGAGGGGAGGGGAGGAGAGGGGAGAGAGAGGAGGGGAGGAGAGGGGAGGGGAGGAGAGAGGAGGAGAGGAGAGGGGAGGGAGGAGAGAGGAGGAGAGGGGGCGCTCCATGTTGGATCCATGCATCGTCAAACTCCTTTTCCCCCTCATTGAACGTACAATTCCTCTCCTCCTGTTCATTCAGTACAGCATGGGGACAGGGGAGGTCCTCCATGTTGGTGCCCAGACAGGCATCCAGACAGGGGAAAGCTTCCATGTTGGTGCCCCAGACAGGCGGCCAGATGGGAAGCCTCCATGTGTGTTTTAGCATGAGGCTAGTCTCATCCAGCCATGATGACCTCACCTAAACACTAGGTAGCTGCCCTGTGCCCCAAACCTCACTCCAGTGAGGTCAGTCTGTGTTAGGATCAGCCAGGCATATAACAGACACACAGACACATAACACTATCTCCGTGTCTCTCTCTCTCTCTCTCTCTCTCTCTCTGTCTCTCTCTCTCTCTGTCTCTGGGTCTCTGTCTCTCTTTCTGTCTCTGTCTCTCTCTCTGTCTCTCTCTGGCTCTCTCTCTGTCTCTGAGTCTCTGTCTCTCTCTCTGTCTCTCTCTCTGTCTCTCTCTCTCTGTCTCTCTCTCTGTCTCTCTCTCTCTCTCTCTCTCTCTGTCTCTCTCTCTGTCTCTCTCTGTCTCTGGCTCTATCTCTGTCTCTCTCTCTGTCAGTCCTCTCTCACTTCCCTTTCTAACCCATATTTCTTTGTATCGCTCCACAGTTCACCTGCCTCCCTCTCTCTGCCTCTCCTCCTTCTACCATTCTCTCTCTCTCTCTCTCTCCTTACCTTGTCTTCCTATCTGGCTCTCTGTCATACACACACACACACACACACACTCCATTCTCTCTCTCTGCTTGTGGAATCGGGGAAATGATTATCTTTAGCCTTTACTGAACTCACCAGCAGAACTCAGAGTTCAGAGCTTCAGACTGCAGGCAAACAAGAAGCCAAATTAGCTTTTGACGACGACCTGGGTACCCCCCCCCCCCCCCCCACCCGCCCCCCCCCCGCACTCCCCCCACTACAGCACGGCTGCATTAACACAGACGTACACACACTCTCACAAGGTGACTCATACTGCAACCATCCAGCTCTTCTTCTGGGCTCCTCCTGTGCCATATGCATAAACACACACACACACATAAACCACACACACATAAACACACACCACACATACACACACACACATACCTATACACACACACATACCCACACATGCATACACACACACACACACACACACCTACACATACACACACCACATACCTAAACACACATACCCACACACGCATACACACACACACCTACACACACATATATACACACACACATACCTAAACACACATACACACACACACGCACACATACCAACACACGCATACACACCCACACACACAGCTTCCCACCTTGTTTTTCTCTGTTCAGTTTAGTTAGTTTAGAATCCTTCTCTAACAGGACCTGAGTGAGAACCTCGCCACTGTACTGCTGTGGTTGGCAAGGATACAGCACAAACTAAATGAGCCATTATGAGGTTGATTATGGAAGAAAAAAACATTTCCTTCCCAAAGTCAGCCTCAACACACACACAACCACACATACAGACACATACAGACACACATACACACACAGACACTGATACACACACACACAGACACGCACACACACACAACCACACAGACACACACACACACAGACACACCAAGGTTCAATGATAATATTTGGAGTCAGCGAAGCGCTGAGTGCTAATGAGATAATGACAGTGTTTTTTCATTTAGAAAGCTCCATACATGCTCAATCAAAATGGCAGCTCTAATTACGGTCCAAGGGATTGGTTAATGTGCTTATGAGCATGGCAGTGTTCTCTCCGCCAAGCTAGCTGGGGACAGAGGCCCAGAACAGAGGGGGCAGGTGGATTAGCACCAAAGCTACCTGTTGCACAGGCTTCACACATTATCTGCCCCTGTGTGTGTGTGTGTGTGTGTGTGTGTGTGTGTGTGTGTGTGTGTGTGTGTGTGGTGTGTGTGTGTGTGTGTGTGTGTGAGTGTGTGTGTGGTGTGTGTGTGTGTGTGTGTGTAGCTGCAGACAGTCGCATATTACATTTATTCATTTAGCTTTTATCCAGACCGACTTACAGCCAAGTACAGGGACATTCCCGCCTGAGGCAAGTAGGGTGAAGTGCCTTGCCCAAGGACACAACGTCATGTTGGCGCGGACAGGAATCGAACCGGCAACCTTCTGATTACTAGCCTGATTCCCTAACCGCTCAGCCACCCAACTCCCTATTCCCTACCCATACTGCAGGCACATTAGCTTGTGTAAGAACACACACACATGGACACACACTCACTTTGTCAACAGTCCACCACCAGGGCCCCAGACAGGTCTGCTAATTAAGGCCGGGCTCGTTAGAGCCACTTTCAGCATGTGAGCCAGGTTCCTTAACGAAGCTCTCTCTCCTCTGCTCTGAATCAATACCTGTCTGGGGTCAGATCATTATCATGGCCTGGAGACTCCAGCGGCCTACGCTGTCCTCCCAGTCCCACCTCTTACCCCACCCCCCGCCCCAGAGACCTGCCCCAAATCTGGGCCTGCCTCTGCCTCTGTCCGGCCCCAGTGAGGCTGGTGTGTGGAGGCAGCCCTGGCCTCTCTCTCCGACCCCAGTGAGGCTGGTGTCACCCTCACCCTCTCATTCCTCCCACAGCCTCTCGGACAGAGCTCGCATGGTGCTGTACTAACGCTGTCTGATTATTTTGTCTCCCCATCCCCCTCTCTCTCTCTCTCTCCTTATCTCTCTCTCTCTCTCTTTCCTTCTCTCTCTCTCTCTCTCTCTCTCTCTCTGTCTCTCTGTCTCTCTCTATCTCTGTCTCTCTGTCTCTCTGTCTGTCTCTCTCTCTCTCTCTCTCTCTCTCTCTTCATCTCTCTCCCCCTCCCCCCCTCCCCCCCCTCCCTCAGTGATCGGAGCCAGCAGCCCAGCAGACAGCCCCAGCAGATCCATCCCGCCCCAGCCTATGAAGAGCTGGACGCACTTCGACACCGAGCGCCTAGCTATGACCACCCCCAGGTGAGGCTCTGTGTGTGTGTGTGTGTGTGTGTAGAGGTGTGTGTGTAGAGGTGTGTGTAGAGGTGTGTGTGTGTAGAGGTGTGTGTGTGCGTGTAGAGGTGTGTGTGTGTGTAGAGGTGTGTGTGTGTGTAGAGGTGTGTGTGTGTGTAGAGGTGTGTGTGTGTAGAGGTGTGTGTGTGTGTAGAGGTGTGTGTGTGTGTGTGTCTGTGTGTAGAGGTGTGTGTGTAGAGGTATGTGTGTGTGTGTGTGTGTGTGTGTGTGTGTGTGTGTGTGTAGACGTGTGTGTAGAGGTGTGTGTGTAGAGGTATGTGTGTGTGTGTAGACGTGTGTGTAGAGGTGTGTGTGTGTAGTGGTGTGTGTGTGTGTGTGTGTATGTGTAGAGGTGTGTGTGTGTGTATGTGTGTGTGTGTGTGTGTGTGTAGAGGTGTGTGTGTAGAGGTATGTGTGTGTGTGTAGAGGTGTGTGTGTGTAGAGGTGTGTGTGGGTGTGCAGGTATGTGCGTGTGTTTCTTCCATGCTGTTCTCTGCGAACTTAACTCAGATAATCTGAAGATGGCGGGCTGGTATAGGCTCTCTCTGCCAGCTCCAACACTGCTCTCAGACTGTGTGTGTGTGCGTTTGTGCGTGTGTGTGTGTGTGTGTGTGTGTGTGAGCCTGTGGTGTTCACAGTGTGGTAGTGCTGAGGGCAGATTTGTTTTCCCAGATTCCCACAGAGTTTATTTTGGGGCCTCTTGTTAACATGTGTTCCTGGGTGTTCCCACCTCTCCTGTCTCTGCGAGGGCCACCTCTCCTCTCTCTGTGAGGGCCACCTCTCCTCTCTCTGTGAGGGCCACCTCTCCTCTCTCTGTGAGGGCCACCTCTCCTCTCTCTGTGAGGGCCACCTCTCCTCTCTCCTGCCCTCTCCTCTCTCTGTGAGGGCCACCTCTCCTGTCTCTGTGAGGGCCACCTCTCCTCTCTCTGTGAGGGCCACCTCTCCTCTCTCTGTGAGGGCCACCTCTCCTCTCTCCTGCCCTCTCCTCTCTCTGTGAGGGCCACCTCTCCTCTCTCTGTGAGGGCCACCTCTCCTCTCTCTGTGAGGGCCACCTCTCCTGTCTCCTGCCCTCTCCTCTCTCTGTGAGGGCCACCTCTCCTCTCTCTGTGAGGGCCACCTCTCCTCTCTCTGCGAGGGCCACCTCTCCTCTCTCTGCGAGGGCCACCTCTCCTCTCTCTGCGAGGGCCACCTCTCCTGTCTCTGCGAGGGCCACCTCTCCTGTCTCTGTGAGGGCCACCTCTCCTGTCTCTGTGAGGGCCACCTCTCCTCTCTCTGTGAGGGCCACCTCTCCTGTCTCTGTGAGGGCCACCTCTCCTGTCTCTGTGAGGGCCACCTCTCCTGTCTCTGTGAGGGCCACCTCTCCTCTCTCTGTGAGGGCCACCTCTCCTCTCTCTGTGAGGGCCACCTCTCCTCTCTCTGTGAGGGCCACCTCTCCTCTCTCTGCGAGGGCCACCTCTCCTCTCTCTGCGAGGGCCACCTCTCCTCTCTCTGCGAGGGCCACCTCTCCTCTCTCTGTGAGGGCCACCTCTCCTCTCTCTGTGAGGGCCACCTCTCCTCTCTCTGCGAGGGCCACCTCTCCTCTCTCTGTGAGGGCCACCTCTCCTCTCTCTGTGAGGGCCACCTCTCCTCTCTCTGTGAGGGCCACCTCTCCTCTCTCTGCGAGGGCCACCTCTCCTGTCTCTGTGAGGGCCACCTCTCCTCTCTCTGTGAGGGCCACCTCTCCTCTCTCTGTGAGGGCCACCTCTCCTCTCTCTGTGAGGGCCACCTCTCCTCTCTCTGTGAGGGCCACCTCTCCTCTCTCTGCGAGGGCCACCTCTCCTCTCTCTGTGAGGGCCACCTCTCCTCTCTCTGCGAGGGCCACCTCTCCTCTCTCTGCGAGGGCCACCTCTCCTCTCTCTGTGAGGGCCACCTCTCCTCTCTCTGTGAGGGCCACCTCTCCTGTCTCTGTGAGGGCCACCTCTCCTCTCTCTGTGAGGGCCACCTCTCCTCTCTCTGTGAGGGCCACCTCTCCTGTCTCTGTGAGGGCCACCTCTCCTCTCTCTGTGAGGGCCACCTCTCCTGTCTCTGTGAGGGCCACCTCTCCTGTCTCTGTGAGGGCCACCTCTCCTGTCTCTGTGAGGGCCACCTCTCCTCTCTCTGTGAGGGCCACCTCTCCTCTCTCTGTGAGGGCCACCTCTCCTCTCTCTGTGAGGGCCACCTCTCCTCTCTCTGTGAGGGCCACCTCTCCTCTCTCTGCGAGGGCCACCTCTCCTCTCTCTGCGAGGGCCACCTCTCCTCTCTCTGTGAGGGCCACCTCTCCTCTCTCTGTGAGGGCCACCTCTCCTCTCTCTGCGAGGGCCACCTCTCCTCTCTCTGTGAGGGCCACCTCTCCTCTCTCTGTGAGGGCCACCTCTCCTCTCTCTGTGAGGGCCACCTCTCCTCTCTCTGCGAGGGCCACCTCTCCTCTCTCTGCGAGGGCCACCTCTCCTCTCTCTGTGAGGGCCACCTCTCCTCTCTCTGTGAGGGCCACCTCTCCTCTCTCTGCGAGGGCCACCTCTCCTCTCTCTGTGAGGGCCACCTCTCCTCTCTCTGCGAGGGCCACCTCTCCTCTCTCTGTGAGGGCCACCTCTCCTCTCTCTGTGAGGGCCACCTCTCCTCTCTCTGCGAGGGCCACCTCTCCTGTCTCTGTGAGGGCCACCTCTCCTCTCTCTGTGAGGGCCACCTCTCCTCTCTCTGTGAGGGCCACCTCTCCTCTCTCTGTGAGGGCCACCTCTCCTCTCTCCTGCCCTCTCCTCTCTCTGTGAGGGCCACCTCTCCTGTCTCTGTGAGGGCCACCTCTCCTCTCTCTGTGAGGGCCACCTCTCCTCTCTCTGTGAGGGCCACCTCTCCTCTCTCCTGCCCTCTCCTCTCTCTGTGAGGGCCACCTCTCCTCTCTCTGTGAGGGCCACCTCTCCTCTCTCTGTGAGGGCCACCTCTCCTGTCTCCTGCCCTCTCCTCTCTCTGTGAGGGCCACCTCTCCTCTCTCTGTGAGGGCCACCTCTCCTCTCTCTGCGAGGGCCACCTCTCCTCTCTCTGTGAGGGCCACCTCTCCTCTCTCTGCGAGGGCCACCTCTCCTGTCTCTGCGAGGGCCACCTCTCCTGTCTCTGTGAGGGCCACCTCTCCTGTCTCTGTGAGGGCCACCTCTCCTCTCTCTGTGAGGGCCACCTCTCCTGTCTCTGTGAGGGCCACCTCTCCTCTCTCTGCGAGGGCCACCTCTCCTCTCTCTGTGAGGGCCACCTCTCCTCTCTCTGTGAGGGCCACCTCTCCTGTCTCTGTGAGGGCCACCTCTCCTCTCTCTGTGAGGGCCACCTCTCCTCTCTCTGTGAGGGCCACCTCTCCTCTCTCTGTGAGGGCCACCTCTCCTCTCTCTGTGAGGGCCACCTCTCCTCTCTCTGTGAGGGCCACCTCTCCTGTCTCCTGCCCTCTCTCCTCTCTCTGTGAGGGCCACCTCTCCTCTCTCTGTGAGGGCCACCTCTCCTCTCTCTGTGAGGGCCACCTCTCCTGTCTCCTGCCCTCTCTTCTCTCTCTGTGAGGGCCACCTCTCCTCTCTCTGTGAGGGCCACCTCTCCTGTCTCCTGCCCTCTCCTCTCTCTGCGAGGGCCACCTCTCCTCTCTCTGTGAGGGCCACTTCTCCTCTCTCTGTGAGGGCCACCTCTCCTCTCTCTGCGAGGGCCACCTCTCCTGTCTCCTGCCCTCTCCTCTCTCTGCGAGGGCCACCTCTCCTCTCTCTGTGAGGGCCACCTCTCCTCTCTCTGTGAGGGCCACCTCTCCTGTCTCCTGCCCTCTCTCCTCTCTCTGTGAGGGCCACCTCTCCTCTCTCTGTGAGGGCCACCTCTCCTCTCTCTGTGAGGGCCACCTCTCCTGTCTCCTGCCCTCTCCTCTCTCTGCGAGGGCCACCTCTCCTCTCTCTGTGAGGGCCACTTCTCCTCTCTCTGTGAGGGCCACCTCTCCTCTCTCTGCGAGGGCCACCTCTCCTGTCTCCTGCCCTCTCCTCTCTCTGCGAGGGCCACCTCTCCTCTCTCTGTGAGGGCCACCTCTCCTCTCTCTGTGAGGGCCCCCTCTCCTCTCTCTGTGAGGGCCACCTCTCCTGTCTCCTGCCCTCTCTTCTCTCTCTGTGAGGGCCACCTCTCCTCTCTCTGCGAGGGCCACCTCTCCTCTCTCTGCGAGGGCCACCTCTCCTGTCTCCTGCCCTCTCCTCTCTCTGCGAGGGCCACCTCTCCTGTCTCCTGCCCTCTCCTCTCTCTGCGAGGGCCACCTCTCCTCTCTCTGTGAGGGCCACCTCTCCTCTCTCTGCTCTCTGTGAGGGCCACCTCTCCTCTCTCTGTGAGGGCCACCTCTCCTCTCTCTGCGAGGGCCACCTCTCATCTCTCTGTGAGGGCCACCTCTCCTCTCTCTGCGAGGGCCACCTCTCCTCTCTCTGCGAGGGCCACCTCTCCTGTCTCCTGCTCTCTGACATCGTCCTCCACTGTTAACGCTGATGTGCTCGGCCTTAACAAGCACTCTTCACTTGGAATGTCTAAAGGGGAGCGCTCCCTACCGCCTCGAGCGACACATACGTGCATACATATATGACATGAGGCATGGATCAGTAGATATATAATCCCCCTGATAGACAGAAGACAGATATACATATAGTCAGACAGACAGACAACCGGGGGAGAAAGGGGATGGTGGTGGGAGGCAGCAGCACTGATCCTTAGCCGGTCTGTGTGAGTGTTAGATATCCGCGCAGCCTTTAAAGGCAGTCTTACCGGACGAGGCCCAATGGGCTTGCACTAGCCGAGTCAGGTGTGTTCATGATTGATTGCTTACCCTACCTGAGTGCTTGTGCTGCTAGTGCATGTGAGGGAGAGAGTGAGGTGTACTGAGGTGTGTGAATGAGTGATGATGGATACTGAGGTGTGTGAATGAGTGATGATGGATACTGAGGTGTGTGAATGAGTGATGATGTATTCTGAGGTGTGTGAATGAGTGATGATGTATACTGAGGTGTGTGAATGAGTGATGATGTATTCTGAGGTGTGTGAATGAGTGATGATGGATACTGAGGTGTGTGAATGAGTGATGATGGATACTGAGGTGTGTGAATGAGTGATGATGTATTCTGAGGTGTGTGAATGAGTGATGATGGATACTGAGGTGTGTGAATGAGTGATGATGTATTCTGAGGTGTGTGAATGAGTGATGATGGATACTGAGGTGTGTGAATGAGTGATGATGGATACTGAGGTGTGTGAATGAGTGATGATGTATTCTGAGGTGTGTGAATGAGTGATGATGGATACTGAGGTGTGTGAATGAGTGATGATGGATACTGAGGTGTGTGAATGAGTGATGATGGATACTGAGGTGTATAAATAGTAAAGTATACTGAGTTGTGTGCCATCTTGTTTTCTCTTGGTCTGCCCCCCCCCCCCCATCTTGTTTTCTCTTGGTCTGCCCCCCCCCCATCTTGTTTTCTCTTGGTCTGCCCCCCCCCATCTTGTTTTCTCTTGGTCTGCCCCCCCCATCTTGTTTTCTCTTGGTCTGCCCCCCCCCCCCCCATCTTGTTTTCTCTTGGTCTGCCCCCCCCCCATCTTGTTTTCTCTTGGTCTGCTCCCCCCCATCTTGTTTTCTCTTGGTCTGCCCCCCCCATCTTTTTTATTGGTCTGCGCCCCCCCCCATCTTGTTTTTTCTTGGTCTGCCCCCCCCATCTTGTTTTTTATTGGTCTGCGCCCCCCCCCCCCCATCTTGTTTTCTTTTGGTCTGCTCCTGTCCCCCCCTCATCTTGTTTTCTCTTGGTCTGCTCCCCCCCCCCATCTTGTTCTCTCTTGGTCTGCTCCTGTCCCCCCCCCCCCCATCTTGTTTTCTCTTGGTCTGCCCCCCCCCTCATCTTGTTTTCTCTTGGTCTGCTCCCCCCCATCTTGTTTTTTATTGGTCTGCCCCCCCCCATCTTGTTCTCTCTTGGTCTGCTCCCCCCCCCATCTTGTTTTTTATTGGTCTGCCCCCCCCCCCCATCTTGTTCTCTCTTGGTCTGCCCCCCCCCCATCTTGTTTTCTCTTGGTCTGCCCCCCCCCCTCATCTTGTTTTCTCTTGGTCTGCCCCCCCCCCCTCATCTTGTTTTCTCTTGGTCTGCCCCCCCCCTCATCTTGTTTTCTCTTGGTCTGCCCCCCCCCCCTCATCTTGTTTTCTCTTGGTCTGCCCCCCCCCCTCATCTTGTGTGGATGTGTGAACATCTGTCTGTGGGTGGATCATGCAGGTGTTATTATCGCAGCCTGAATCCATAATGGGATTCTTATTTATATTTCTTTATCTACATTTGTCGATTTTCCTGTTATGCTATCACACAAACACACACACGCGCGCGCGCCCACACACACACACAGGATGATGTGTGTATACACACTTTTTGTTTGGACTAGCAAACGCGACCTTGAGGCCTGCAGACCTATTGTTGTCTCAAACACACACACAGAGAAAAGACATGCACACACACACACACACACACACAGAAAAGACGTGCAGACACACACACACACACAGGGAAAAGACGTGCAGACACACACACACACACAGAAAAGACGTGCAGACACACACACACACACAGAAAAGACGTGCAGACACACACACACACAGAAAAGACGTGCAGACACACACACACACAGAAAAGACGTGCAGACACACACACACAGAATGTACCATAGAAGACACGCATGTAGAGACCCAGAGCATGTGAGCTTCCCCAGCACCAGGCCTGGTGAGTGTGTGTTCTTGCTGTGTGAGGCCACATTATGCTGCTCTTTCACCGCAGCCTTGAATGTTTGAAGAGGTTTAAAAGCTCTCCAGCGCAGGGCCAGTCCAGCAAGGTCAGCCTGTTCGCTGCCTGTTCGCTGCCTGTTCGCTGCCTGTTTGCTACCTGTTCACTGACTGTTCGCTGCCTGTTCGCTGCCTGCTGTTTGCTGCCTGTTCGCTGCCTGTTTGCTACCTGTTCACTGCCTGTTCCCTGCCTGTTCGCTGCCTGTTCGCTGCCTGTTTGCTGCCTGTTCGCTGCCTGCTGTTTTCTGCCTGTTTGCTACCTGTTCACTGCTTGTTCGCTGCCTGTTCCCTGCCTGTTCGCTGCCTGTTCGCTGCCTGTTCGCTGCCTGTTCACTGACTGTTTGCTGCCTGTTCGCTGGCTGTTCCCTGCCTGTTTGCTGCCTGTTCGCTGCCTGTTCGCTGCCTGTTCGCTGCCTGTTCGCTGGCTGTTCACTGACTGTTTGCTGCCTGTTCGCTGGCTGTTCGCTGCCTGTTCACTGACTGTTTGCTGCCTGTTCGCTGGCTGTTCCCTGCCTGTTCGCTGCCTGTTCCCTGCCTGATCCCTGCCTGTTTGCTGCCTGTTCGCTGCCTGTTCGCTGCCTGTTCGCTGCAGATCTCCACACCAGGCTAGATATAAACCAGCCTGACTCTGCAGGGATTCTCCTAGTCACTGAACGTGTGTGTGTGTGTGTGTGTGTGTGTGTGTGTGTGTGTGTGTGTGTGTGTGTGTGTGTGTGTGTGCGTACGTTGGTGCCATACTGTGTGTGTGTGTGTGGGTGGATGGGTGTGCCTGCTTGTCTTTGCTCGTGCTTGTGTGTGTGTGGGGGTGTAGGTGTGTGTGTTTGTGTGGTGTGTGCTTGTGTGGGTGTGTGGGTTTTGGCGGGTGTGTCTGTGTGTGTGTGTAGGTGTGTGTGTGTGTGTGTGGTGTGTGTGTGTGTGTGTGTGTGTGTGTGTGTGTGTGTGTGTGTGTGTGTGTGTGTGTGAGTGTGTGTGTGTGTGTGTGTGTGGTCAAGCCTCCCAGTCTCCCATATTGTACACTCTCCTTCCTCCTGTCTTTAATTTGGTCATTTCTAATTGGCTGCTGCATAAGTACATGGCTGCCCTGTTTTATACATGAAGAGACTTTCTTCTTCTGTCTAGTTTCCTTCTGGTAATAACAGGGACTGTGATGTCATGTCAGCCAGCCTGACCAATCACATCTCTCCACGGTTACCACATCTACTGGGGTTACAGGCTTTGAATGCTGAGAAAGTCCTGTGTACCTTAGAACCATAATGAAAAGAAAATATACAAACCTGAAATAATTCTCGTCTCGGGTCAGAAGTAATTGCTGTAGCATTCAAGAGTGTCTTTTTCCACAGCTGAAAGCGAGTGTTCATGGGTGATTCTCTCAGCGTTCAAAAGGTTCCATTAGGAACCTTTTGTTTCAGCTATACGAGGTTCTTGTTGTGTTAGATTGTGTGTGTGTGTGTGGCTGTGTGAGTGTGTGAGTGCGTGTGGGTGTGTGTGTTAGATTGTGTGAGTGTGTGTGTGAGTGTGTTTGTGTGTGTGTGTGTGTGTGTGCAGGGTGATGAGAAGCTGTCAGAGAGCTGAGGCACGCCTGATAGCACAGAAGGAATAACACACACCTTATCTGCACGCCATTCCCCTGGGAATCAGACACAACGGGCCTGTGTGTGTGTGTGTGTCTGTATCTGTTTGTCTGTGTGTGACACTTTAATGAACACACGAGTCACAGATGATCAGACACCTATATACACTCATTTAGAACACACGCATGATCAAATGTGACTACACGCACACACACACACACACACACACACACACACAGAGCCACAGTCAGATATGAGCTGTCAGTGAGTTCTTGGTTTATTCCTCTGTAATGTTGTGTGGACATTGATCAGCTTGATGGTGTTTTAATGTCAGCTCCCTGGGCCATTTCTTACCCAGCAGCCTCAGTGTCACTTCATAAATAAAAGCCCACATCATTAAGTACACAAAGCCAGCCTGTCACTTTGATGGATGGCTACTTTGTCACACACACACACACACACACACACACAGGCGCGGGGGTGTGATGCCCACGGGCAGGAAGCCTCCAGGTTGTCCCCTGGGTGCCCATCATCATCATCATCATCACCACCATCCTCATCCTCATCTTCCTCATTATGGCTCTTTTGTTCGTTTCGTTTCTTTTGTCTGTCTTGTGTTTTACAAGCCTGGTCAAAGCTCAGTTCAGTACAGTACAGTTCAGTACAGTATAGTATAGAACAGTACAGTACAGCACAGCACTGAACACTACAGCAGTACAGTATACTATAGTATAGTACAGTTCAGTACAGTATAGTATAGTTCAGTACAGTAGAGTATAGTTCAGTACAGTATAGTTCAGTTCAGTGCAGTATAGTATAGTTCAGTGCAGTATAGTACAGTACAGTACAGTGTAGTATTGTACAGTATAAAACAGTATAGTTCAGTACAGTACAGTATAGTACAGTACAATATAGTATAGTTCAGTACAGTATAGTATACTATAGTTCAGTACAGCATAGTATAGTTCAGTACAGTATAGTATAGTTCAGTACAGTACAGTATAGTTCAGCACAGTATAGTACAGTACAGTATACTTCAGTACAGTATAGTATAGTTCAGTATAGTATAGTCCAGTATAGTATCGTACAGTACAGTACAGTGCAGTATAGTTCAGTACAGTATAGTATAGTTCAGTGTAGTATAGTATAGTACAGTGCAGTATAGTATAGTTCAGTGTAGTATAGTATAGTACAGTGCAGTATAGTATAGTTCAGTACAGTATAGTATTCTATATTTCAGTACAGTACAGTACAGTACAGTATAGTATAGTATAGTATAGCATAGTATAGTGCAGTTACAGTATGTTATAGCTCAGTACAGTATAGTATTCAGTACATATAGTTCAGCACAGTGTAATATAGTATACTATACTCCTGCTCCTGAGGCGCCTGCCGGAGGGCAGGAGGGCAAACAGTTTGTGGGCGGGGTGTGAGGAATCCTTCTGGATGCTGTGAGCTCTACGCAGACAGCGCTTCCTCTATACTAATAGGGAGTCAGATAGCTCAATGGTTAAGGCGTTAGCCTCATGATCAGAAGGTTGTGAGATCGATCCCCGGCTGTGGCTGTATGACGTTGTGTCCATGGGCGAGGCACCCTACTTGCCTCGGTCCCTGTACTTACTGTGAGTCGCTTTGGATAAAAGCGTCTGCTAAATGAATAAATGTAAATGTAATGTAAATGGATGTCCTCGATGGACGGAAGAATAGTCCCAGTGATGCGTTGGGCGGTTTTCACCACCCGCTGCAGTGCCTTGCGCTCTGCGACTGTGCAGTTCCCGTACCACACTGTCACACAGTTGGTCAGGATGCACTCGATCGTGGCAGCATGACAGTGTATTATATTATAGTTACAGTACAGTTCAGTACAATTCAGTGCAGTCCAGTCAGAGCAGGGGATGAGAGCAGAAGTAGCCCCCCCCGGCTCCCCCCCGCTCCCCTCCCCCCTCTCTGGAAGGAGGGAGGACAGGTGGAGGGACGTCTCCTGCAGAGACCCCGCTGTGATGCTACTGTGTTAACCCCCCCCCACCGTTTCACTGCGACCAGACATCCATCTTCTTCTGGCTCACACACACACAACCTCACACACACAGACGATCTCACACACACACACACACACACACACACAGGTGTAATGGATGAGCTGCCGGTCTTGCCTTGCTGTGTTCTAACTGTGGGGGGAGCTGCCATGACGATGCGGTAACACAACAACTAACAGCAGATCCAGTGGTGGGAGGGAGGGAGGGGGGGAGGGGGGGAGGGAGGGAGGGAGGGAGGGAGGGGGGGAGGGGGGGAGGGGGGGAGGGAGGTTGGTTTTAGTGAGGGGTTGTAACGAGAGAGCAGTGGCCAGATGCAGCCATGGAGAGAAAGAGGGAGAGAGAGAAAGAGAGCGAGGGGCAGAGAGAGAGAGCAGCTGGTTTGGGGGGGCTTTCTCGGAGGGAGGTTGTCCTAATGTTGGTGTAATGGTGGTGGTAATCTGGTTAGCACAGAGCCTTGGGGGGGCGGGGGGGGGGGCGAGGGGGGGCCTTACTGCACCTGCACAGTTTTAACTGTTCTAATCGGGGGAGGCAAGGGTACAGAGCCACTCACACACACACACACACACACACCCACATGCTAACTTTCACTCTACATCAGCTCAGCAGCCCTGCCCCCCAATATGCTGACTGTATGTTGTGAACAGACTTTTACACACTCGCACCCCCTCCTCGTCCAAGGGCAGCAAGCCTCAAGTGTGCCCACAACATCCATGTTTAGGGGAGTGCCGCTCCCCAGGGGGCCCCAACCAGCAGCCTGTGACCAGGGTCCCTCCCTCAACCACCAACCCACACGGTCATCTGCTACCCATGGCCCCCAAGAGCACGCTTACACACACACTTACTCACAGACACACACACACACACCCACACATGCACACACACAGAACCTGCCTCTTCAGTAGCTCAGCTTACCATGGATTAGAGACCAGCGTGTCTCCAGGATAGGATCTGGATAACTGGCTTCTCCTTCCCAGCACTTCTAATCACATGGCTAGTTAGGAGGAAGGGAATGCTACACTATAGTACAGCACAGTACAGCACAGCACAACACAGTACAGCACAGCACAGCACAGCACAGCACAGTACAACACAGCACAGCACACTACAGCACAGCACAACACAGTACAGCACAGCACAGCACAGCACAGTACAGCACAGCACAGCACAACACAGTACAGCACAGCACAGCACAGCACAGCACAGCACAGCACAACACAGTACAGCACAGCACAGCACAGCACAGCACAGCACAACACAGCACAGCACAACACAGCACAGCACAACACAGCACAATACAGTACAGTACAGCACAGCACAGCACAGCACAGCACAGGCACAGCACAGCACAGCACAGTACAGCACAGCACACTCTAGCACAGTACAGAACACTACAGCACAGTACAGTACACCACAGCACACTCTAGCACAGCACAGTACAGCACAGCACAGTACAGCACAGTACAGCACAGCACAGCACAGCACAGCACAGCACAGCACAGTACAGCACAGCACAGCACAGCACACTATAGCACAGTACAGAACACTACAGCACAGTACAGTACACCACAGCACACTCTAGCACAGCACAGCACAGCACAGTACAGCACAGCACAGCACAGCACAGCACAGTACAGTACACCACAGCACAGCACAGCACAGCACAGCACAGTACAGTACAGCACAGCACAGTACAGCACAGCACACTCTAGCACAGCACAGCACAGTACAGCACAGCACACTGTAGCACAGTACAGAACACTACAGCACAGTACAGTACACCACAGCACACTCTAGCACAGCACAGTACAGCACAGCACAGTCCACTGCTGGCTTCTCTCTGCTCTTGGTTGTTGTTTGGTTGGTATTTGAGGTGTATGACTCAGCATTTTTGAATCAGAGCGCGATATTGACTATTGGCCAGTGTCAGCGTGTATGATTCATTTATATTTAGTCACTTAGCAGACGCTCTTATCCAGAAGGACAGCAGTTTGACAGGGACATTCCCTCAAGGCAGGTAGGGGTGTAGTGCGTCCTGTTGGCACAGCCAGGCTTCGAACCAGGGACCTTCCGATTTTTTTTCTCACCACTCAGCCACTTGACTGTGGGATCAGCCAATCACGGGTTACTCATGGCTCAGTCCTGTGATTGGTTACCGGCTGGCAGGCTGCTGGGATTGGTTGAGCTCAGTGTAGCGGGCTCTGATGTCTTGTAGGTCTGAGGGCGGCTTGATTAGGGTGTAGGAACACGCGCGCATGCGGGGAGAGGAGACATGCGGCCCCATTCTGATCAGGTCCTATTTATTCTGCCCGAGTTTCTCCACTCCCACTCTTTTGAAAGTCACAATGAGGTATTCCGTGCACAGCAACAGCCCCTGTGTCTTTGTCCGTCTCCAGACAATGAGCCCCTTGCCCCCCCCGCCCGCCCGCCCCCCCTTTTTCCAACACCTCCACCTCCACCCCCCCCCCCCCCCCCCCCCTCCCCATCTCTCCTTTGTTTTATGTTGGTTCATTCGGATTCTGTGAGTGCGGCTGACACGGTCCAGGGATGGGATCTGGTCTCTCCTCACCCCCCCCCAGGCTCCTCTCTGACCCACGGGCAACATCCGTGTGTGATCTGTTTGCAGTTTATTCTCGCTCTCCTTCTCTACGTCTCTACTGCTTCCCACTCTCTCTTTCTGGCTCTCTGTCTCTCTTCTCTCTCTCCCCTCTCTCTCTCTCTCTCTCTCTCTCTCTCTTTCTCCCCCCTCTCTCTCTCTGTCTCTCTCTTTCTCCCCCCCCCTCCTCTCTGTCTCTCTTTTTCCCTCCAACATTCTCTCTCCTTCTTTGTTCTGCTATCTGCTCTATTTTTCTTTATTTTAATCTCTCTTTTAAACCATCTCTCTTTTGATCCATTGCCCCCCCCGCACCCACATCTTTTAACCTTTACAGTCTCTTGGTTTGGCTGCGTCACACACACAGACACACACACACACACTTAACTGGGAGTCAGGTGGCTCAGCGGTTAAGGCGTTGGCCTCATGATCAGAAGGTTGTGAGTTTGATTCCCGTTAGATGTGAGATTGTGTCCTTGTGCAAGTCACTTTACTCTACTTGCCTCAGGGGGATTGTTCCTGTACTTGCTGTAAGTGGCTTTGGATAAAAGCGTCTGCTAAATGAATATTTATTCATTTAATGATTGCTTTGTAAGCTAAATACCTGATGTGTTACTATAGATGAGTGGGTAAAGAGGCCGATGAAACAATGTCTTTCATTAAAATCCCAGCTTGGAGAATGTCAATATGGATGTGAACTGGGGGGGGGGGGCAGAGCATGTAGGAGATCATGACCACATGCCTCAGACCACGACTCTCATTCTCCAGACAATTACAAGCAGATTTGGCAATTTCCCTTCCTTGAGCCAGGCTGAATTCCAATGTGAGCTTAACTAACCGGTAAGAGTGGTGGGTGGGTGTCGGGGGGGGGGGGGGGGGGGGGGGGCTGCCGTGCCATCTGCTGCTAACGAGCTGAGGGAGGCCTGGGTTGGTCCAGGTGTGGGACTGTATAGGGTAGCAAGGGGGGGGGGGGTCTACTACTGGGGCATCAAACAACCCTGGGAGGTCAAGCTTAATAAGCACCACTGACGGAGGAAGACAGATGCAGTTGGGGGGGGGGGGGGGGGGGGCTAATCTTTAGTGCTGTAGAAACTTACTAATGACTGCTGGTTTAATCTGATCTGTTCACATTTAGTCTGGACTGCTGGTTTAGTCTGACGTGTAGAAACTTGTACTGATCTGTGCAGTCTTAGCCTGATCTGTACAAACGTGTGTGTGTGTGTGTATGTGTGTATGTGCATGTGTGTGTGCACGTGCTAGTGTGTGTGTGGAGCAGTTAGGAAGGTGTCCTGGGGACTAGCAGACAGCGAGCATCTCTCAGGAGCGCTGTGGGAGGGACTCTGAGAGCACCCCCCCCCCCCCCCCGCCGCCGCCCCCCCCCCCCAGTTTGAGACTCCAGTCAACATCCCCTTCCTCCTTCCTCCTCCTCCTCTTCTGCCAGTTTCGCTCTTTTTTTCCCCTGTGTCTTTTTATTCTCCTCTTTCTCAGACGTCTCCGTCTCCTTTCTTCCGTCGTCTTATTATTCCCGAGCCAGAATCAATGAAACATCATTATGGTAATGAGGCGGAGTGCATGATATCAGGCCGGATCTCTCGCTGCCTCGTGCCAGCTGACTGCAAGCGGGGCACGTGTGGGGCAGTGGGGGGGTGGGGGGGCTAGGGAGGCTAGGGGGCTAGGGGGGCTAGGGGGCTAGGGAGGCTAGGGGGCTAGAGGGGCTAGGGAGGCTAGGGGGCTAGGGAGGCTAGGGAGGCTAGGGGGCTAGGGAGGCTAGGGGGGCTAGGGGGGCTAGGGAGGCTAGGGGGCTAGGGAGTCTAGGGGGCTAGGGGGGCCAGGGGGCTAGGGGGCTAGGGAGGCTAGAGAGGCTAGAGAGGCTAGGGGGCTAGGGAGGCTAGGGGGCTAGAGAGGCTAGGGGGCTAGGGAGGCTAGGGGGCTAGGGAGGCTAGGGGGGCTGGGCTGAGTGGAGGGGGGGGGGTGAGGGTGAGGAGGGCCGGCCCCCCCTGTGCCAGGCGGCGAAGCCACACTGAGACGCGCGGCTAATTAGCATCGGAGACGGATGGATGCGGCGGCAGGCGGGCAATTACTGCGTTCTTCTAAAGCGAGGCGAGGAAGAAGCACTTCCTTCCTTCATCACTCCCATCCTTCCACGGAACGACACTTTTCACCCCTCGTACATGACGTTCCGGGTTTGAGGTGCTGTGGCTGTATGGACGCGTGGAACTGAGTGCATGTGTAAAAGCGTGTGTGTGTGTGTGTGTGTGTGTGTGTGTGTGTGTGTGTGTGTGTGTGTGTGTGTGTGTGTGTGTGTGTGTGTGTGTGTGTGTGTGTGTTGATGTGGGATACGCAGTATATATTTACCGGGAAGGGTAAAGTGCTCTACGAAATTAATTTCCTGCGCTCGCTGTCGTTTGGCTGAATACGACAGCTGCTCGGCCGCATTGAGAGGTGGTTGTTCTCGTGCCATGTTAGTGAGCTGTGCAGACTCCATCCAGCTTTGGAGCTACAGAATAAGAGAGAGAAAAGAGACAAGGAGAGGCCCCCACATCCAGAGAGATCTCCAGAGCTCCTCCTGGCCTGGGGGTTGGAGTGGTAGGGGCTGCCTGTGACTGTGGCTCTGGGGTGGTGGGGTCTGGCCCTGGGGTCTGGTCTGCTCTCCTCTCTGCTGCATGGCCAACCCAGGAGAGAGCCTGGCTTTGGGACTGTCGCCTTCTGCACAGCACATTAACTGCCTCTCTGTCTGTGTGTGTGTGTCTCTGTCTCTGGGTCTCTATCTCTCTGGGTCTCTCTCAGTCTCTGTCTCTGGGTCTCTCTCTCTCTCGCTCTCTCTCGCTCTCTCTCTCTATCTCTCTCTCTCTGTCTCTGGGTCTCTCTCTCTCTCTCTCTCTCTGTCTCTGGGTCTCTCTCTCTCTCTCTCTCTGTCTCTGGGTCTCTCTCTCTCTCTGTCTCTGGGTCTCTCTCTCTCTCTCTCTCTGTCTCTGGGTCTCTCTCTCTCTCTCTCTCTCTGTCTCTGGGTCTCTCTCTCTCTCTCTCTCTGTCTCTGGGTCTCTCTCTCTCTCTGTCTCTGGGTCTCTCTCTGTCTCTGGGTCTCTCTCTCTCTGAGTCTCTCGCTCCCTCTCTCTCTTTCTCTCTGGGTGTTTCTCTTCTCTGTCTCTGGAATTCTCTCTCTCTCTCCCTCTGTCTCTGGGTCTGTCTCTCTCTATCTCTCCCTGTGTGTCTCTCTGCCTCTGTGTCTCCCTTTCTCTCTCTCTTTAGCCAAGGTTCATCCAATTTAGCCCCAGCCCCCCGCCCCTCACCCCCCCCCCCCCCCCCATAATGGACCAGTACCCTGCATTACCCCCTGTCTGATCTGCATAATGTCTTTAACCTTCTCACAATGATACACCAGCTCAATATATTCAATACCCGCATGGCTTAGACTCTGCCATAATGTGTTTGCTGTTCACACTTTGTATTTATAGACCTGGGTGGCCTCTGCATTTCAATGTTGCTTCCTTGGAAAATACTTCCCATATATTCACATTAGGACGGGTAGAATCCCTTTACTAACCTTATCTACGGTAAGATAACAACTAGTCTGGTCCTTCACAAAGTCAGCGCTTTAGACATTATTGTGTGTGTGTTTGGGATCCTTTTTAGCAGTGTGTGTGTGTGTGTGTGTGTGTGTGTGTGTGTGTGTGTGTGTGTGTGTGTGTGTGTGTGTGTGTGTGTGTGTGTCAGTGTCAGGGCCAGGGCCTAGGCATATGGATTAGGACTAATTGAAAGTGCATGTTGACTGAGGAGAACAGAAGGATGTGGAGGGAGAAAGGTTTCTCCTGAGGGAGAGCCTGCTTATAACCCCTCACTCTGATGTTGAGAGATAATCTGCTACTTCCTGTCTGTGTGTGTGTGTGTGTGTGTGCGAGTGTGTGAAAGAAAGAAAGGGTGAGAGAAAGAAAGAGAGAGAGAAATAGAGAATGTGTGTGACGGAGTGTTTGTGTGTTCAAGTAATCGCTCCCACATGCGGCGTGTTTATGCCTGTGTGTGTGTGTGTGTGTGTGCGTGTGTGTGTGTGTGCGTGTGTGTGTGTGTGTGTGTGTGCGTGTGTGTGCGTGTGTGTGTGTGTCGTATATTTAATGCAGCCCCGCTAACGGTGTGAGAATGTGCATATCTGAGCCTGTTCCTGCATGTGAGTGTGTGGGCCACACATGACCCCCAGCCTGGCCTGTGTGGTCTCCAGCCAGGCCCAGCGGAGAGGGAGGTGATCAGGGGAATAACCTCCATGATGTTCCCCTACACAGGTGGCAGGGAGAGGAGCTGACACCCGCCCCGCCCCCCGCTATGAGGAGCTGGACCGAAACTACACACCTCAACCCAGGTATGTTATCAGTGTGTGTGTGTGTGTGTGTGTGTGTGTGTGTGTGTGTGTGTGTACAGTACACAGGATGTGTGTGTGTGTGTGTGTGTGTGTGTGCGCTTCATCTGACCATTAATGCCAGCCTTTGTGTGGTGGAGAAGGGGTCTGTCTTTCCATCTCACGCACACACACACACACACGCAGAGACGCAATCCTCTTTAGAGCTTATAATTAAATCTGGAGTGTTTGCTTTGGGAGAGGCTGCTGTCCTGGGAACAACCCAGATCATCTCCCTGGAGACCTGCGGATACAGCAGGATCTGGGGATGGATCCCTAATCCTCCTGAGTGGGCTCCTCACACACACACACACACACACACACACACACACACACACACACACACACACACACACACATACATACTGTACACACACACACATACACACACTGTACACACACACATACATACTGTACACACACACACATACACACACTGTACACACACACATACATACTGTACACACACATACTTTACACACACATACACGTGTATACGCACTCACACACACACAAACACACACACACACCCACACATGTACAAACGCATACTGTACACACACACTTATTGTAATGGAGTGCTAAGGGGAGAAATGTGTGTAGCCTTACTCCCGTTAGCCTTACTCCTGTTAGCCTTACTCCTGTTAGCCTTACTCTTGTTAGCCTTACTCCTATTAGCCTTACTCCCGTTAGCCTTACTCCTATTAGCCTTACTCCCGTTAGCCTTACTCCTATTAGCCTTACTCCCATAAGCCTTACTCCAGTTAGCCTTACTCCTGTTAGCCGTACTCCCATTAGCATTACTCCTGTTAGCCTTACTCCTGTTAGCCTTACTCCCGTTAGCCTTACTCCCGTTAGTCTTACTCCTGTTAGCCTTACGCCTATTAGCCTTACTCCTGTTAGCCCTACTCCGGTTAGCCTTACTCCTGTTAGCCTTACTCCAGATAGCCTTACTCCTATTAGTCGTACTCCTGTTAGCCTTACTCCTGTTAGCCTTACTCTTGTTAGCCTTACTCCAGTTAACCTTACTCCAGTTAGCCTTACTCCTATTAGCCTTACTCCTGTTAGCCTTACTCCAGTTAGCCTTACTCCCATTAGCCTTACTCCAGTTAACCTTACTCCCATTAGCCTTACTCCTGTTAGCCTTACTCCTGTTAAAACAATGATGAACTGCTGTTACGTAGAAGGGAAGGGGGGAGGAGAATTAAAGAAAACAGAGAAAGTGAAGGCAGGGAGGTAACTGAGGAAGGATTGACAGAGAGAATGAGAGAGAGAGAGAATGAATCCATGTTAGACTGGTACTTTGTATGAATAGAGCTACTTTTCCTCCCCAGATTGATGTTGTGCAGAGTGCAGATGAAATGGTGTTGACTGACTGTTCTGGAACGTTCCCCAACTTCACTCACATTCAGAAACAACAACGCACAGTTTCTGTGCTCAGCTCACGCTGCAGGGAAAGAAAACACAATCTGGGATGTTGTTGGAACTTTTGCTGGGGATGGAATTCAAGGTGACGTCTTCATAAGCTCGTGTGTTTGTCCCCCCAGTGGAAGCCCAGAGGAGTTAACCGCTTTAGGGAAGAGTCAAGGCTCCAGAACAATGAGGAGGCAGCGGGGGCCCTCAGAGAGACCCTGAGAGGGGCCCCTCTGTGTTGGAGAGCCTCTGTACCCTTTTGATGTGGATCCGAAAGATGAAACATGATCTCTTAAGATGCCTGGTCCTGAATCACCCACAACTCCCCGAAGCATCAATACCAAGGCACGCACCCAAATACATTCTGGGAACTTGGAAAAACAGAGTGGAGGAAGAAGAAGGAGAGAGAGAGCGAGATAAAGAGAGAGGGAAGAGTAGAGGGAGGAGAAATACAGACTCAGAATAAGATGCGTTTTTTTAAGTGAGCTGAACTTTCTACTACAAATCCCCCCGGGCGTTCAGTCATTGAAAGCCATTTCCTCTCAAATGAGTGTGGCTCTGCCATGGACCTGGCTTTCATTAGCATTCATTCAGCCTGTCTGTGTGAGGACATGGAACTGGGCCTGGGGATGAGGCTGGGGAGGCTGGGGAGATGGAGGAGGCTGCGGAGAGGGAGGAGGCTGGGAATAGGGAGGAGGCTGGGGAGAGGGAGGAGGCTGGGGAGAGGGGTGAGGCTGGGGTGAGGGAGGAGGCTTGGGATAGGGAGGAGGCTGGGGAGAAGGAGGAGGCTGGGGTGAGGGAGGAGGCTGCAGAGAGGGCTGAGGCTGGGGAGAGGGGTGAGGCTGGGGGTAGGCAGGAGGCTGGGGAGAGGTAGGATGTGCTGAGGAGAGGGGTGAGGCTGGGTGGATGGGGGGAGTCTAGAAGTAAGAGATGAGGTTGGATGGAAGAGAGGCTGTGAGTATCGGGCCTGTGATTGGATGAGAGGAGGAGGAAGGAAGATCCTTGAGTGAAAGGAAGCTCAGCTGGTCTCTGCATTGGACTGGATCAACACACACACACACACAGCCACACACACACACAGCCACACACACACAGCCACACATACACAGCCACACACACACACACACACACACACACACACACACACACACACACACACACACACACTGCAGTACAGTAAAGTCCTAGTCCCAGTCTCTATTCTGCACCCCCAGGTCATCCAATCAAAATGGCCTGTGACCCACTTCCAAAGCTGATTGGATTACAGCGTTGAGCCAGTTGGTGTGCGGGGCATGGTTGGCATGGCAACGTTTTATCGTTGGGTTGATAATTGGTTGATAGATGTGCAGCCGATGGCAAGTGTATTTCAGAAAGGCACTGAGACCAAGTAGCCCTATCAGTATGATCGTGACATCTGGACAATAGGCCAGTCTTCTGGGTGTGTGTGTGTGTGTGTGTGTGTGTGTGTGTGTGTGTGTGGCTGTGTGTGTGTGTGTGTGTGCCTTCCATGACCCCACCTTCCCTAATGTCTACATTTAAGTCTCTTCATAGTCGTTTCTTCAGTTCCTATCTAATGAATGCACTCACTTCTAATAGCCCTTATCTGCTGTTTCTGTCAGACCTGAGAAGGTCCTGAACCTGAACTGCAGCCTCTATGAAACCTGCTCCCTGGGCCCCTGTGTGGTCACTGCTGGGGTCGGGCCCCTGTGTGGTCACTGTTGGGGTCGGGCCCCTGTGTGGTCACTGCTGGGGTCGGGCCCCTGTGTGGTCACTGCTGGGGTCGGGCCCCTGTGTGGTCACTGTTGGGGTCGGGCCCCTGTGTGGTCACTGCTGGGGTCGGGCCCCTGTGTGGTCACTGCTGGGGTCGGGCCCCTGTGTGGTCACTGCTGGAGTCGGGCCCCTGTGTGGACACTGTTGGGGTCGGGCCCCTGTGTGGTCACTGCTGGGGTCGGGCCCCTGTGTGGTCACTGCTGGAGTCGGGCCCCTGTGTGGTCACTGCTGGAGTCGGACCCCTGTGTGGTCACTGCTGGGGTCGGGCCCCTGTGTGGTCACTGCTGGGGTCGGGCCCCTGTGTGGTCACTGCTGGGGTCGGGCCCCTGTGTGGTCACTGCTGGGGTCGGGCCCCTGTGTGGTCACTGCTGGAGTCGGGCCCCTGTGTGGTCACTGTTGGGGTCGGGCCCCTGTGTGGTCACTGCTGGAGTCGGGCCCCTGTGTGGTCACTGCTGGAGTCGGGCCCCTGTGTGGTCACTGTTGGGGTCGGGCCCCTGTGTGGTCACTGTTGGGGTCGGGCCCCTGTGTGGTCACTGTTGGGGTCGGGCCCCTGTGTGGCCATGAGTGGACGTTGTGTCGTCCATTTAGCTACTAAGTAACTCTCTCTCTCTCTCTCTCTCTCTCTTTCTCTCTACCAATTATCTTTCTCCCCTACTCTCTCTCCCTCTCTTTCTTTCCCTTGCCAAGTCTCTCTCTCTCTCTGTCTCTCTCTGTCTGTCTCTCTCTCTCTCTGTCTCTCTCTCTGTCTCTCTCTGTCTCTCTCTCTCTCTCTCTGTCTCTCTCTGTCTCTCTCTCTCTCTGTCTCTCTCTCTCTGTCTCTCTCTGTCTCTCTCTCTCTGTCTCTCTCTCTCTGTCTCTCTCTCTCTCTGTCTGTCTCTCTGTCTGTCTCTCTCTCTCTGTCTCTCTCTGTCTCTCTCTGTCTCTCTCTCTCTGTCTCTCTCTCTCCTGTGTGGAAAATGAAATGATTGTTTTATAAATAAAACAGCAGCTAGGCACAGCGTGTTCTGCCAGCGCGCCTGTCTGCCTCCCTGCAGTCGTACCAGTCAGCTCCCAGCCCAGACCCAAACTCTGTGTGCCTCGCCGTGACCGCAGAAGGCTTCGCTCTCACGTCCAGAATATTCCCCTTACGCTGTTTTCGAAGGCCCTACCTGTTATATAGCGTGTGATGTGAGCTGTTGCCTTCATCGTCTTCAGTGTCCGTCATCGCTTTCTCATTCAGGTCAATGGTTCCTTGTTTGAGGCCGAGGCTGGCTGGGGAATACAGTACGAGGTGTCAGTGAAAGAGTCCATGTGCAGCGTCCCAGCGTATGGCTGTGTAAACACAGAGGCCCTGGCTGGCTGGTCAGGCTGCTGTGATCCAGGCTGCTGTTGATCCAAGCTGCTGTGGATCCAGGCTAGGTTGATACAGTCATCTGGCTGCCAGGCTAATGGTTACCTTTAATGTGAGGGCCAGACAGGTCTGCTCCGTGTCTCTCGCACCCACAGAGCCCAGCGCGATGACTGGTGTGTGTGTGTGTGTGTGTGGAAGGGCGTGTGTGTGTGTGTGTGGCACGGTGTGTTATGGATCTGAGCGAGTTCAGATCCCTCCACCACCCCCATCCTCCCCCCCCCCCCCCGAATCCCCCCCACCTCCCATCCTCTCCTGCCCCCCCCTGCCTCCCCCTGCCCCCCCCCATCCTCCCCTTCCCCACGTGCCCCCCCCCCCCCTTCCCGGCCTCTATGACTGTTGCCAGCTGTTTTGTATGGCAGCTCACAGGGGCATAGAGAGGGCCTGAGAGTGGGGAGGGAGGGGGGGGGGGGGGGAGTGGGTGGGGGGCGGAGGGGGGTGGAAAGGGGAGGGCAGATAAGAAGCTTTGCTTCCGTTTCCCTTCAGGCAGGTGCAAATAGCTGGACTCACAAGGGCAGAATTCCTCCTCTGTCGTCAGATGGAAACTATTCTCAAATGTCAGTGTACTCACTCTCACTCTCCTTCTCTCTCTCTCTCTCTCTCTCTCTCTCTCTCTCTCACTCAACTCTCTCTCACTCAACTCTCTATCACTCTCTCTCTCTCTTCCTTCTCTCTCTCCCTTCCCTCCCCATGTCTCTCATTTGCTATCCTCCCCTTCTCCATTTCAATGTTCCCCTCCTCTTTTCGCTCTCTCACGCTCTGGTACGCATGAGTGCACGTGTGTAAGTGTGTAAGTGTGTAGCGTGAATCGTGTGGCCTGTTGGTGAGGCGTGGAGTTGGTGTGGACTGGGAGACCGGGGGGCCGATTCATGACATCACACGTCATGATGCCCTTCCATTCGGCCCAAGAGGATAGTATCACTCACACACAAACATGCACGCTCACTGGCGTATGCTCTGGACGCACAACATGTACAGGAACACACTCAAACTCTCGCACTAATAAATGCATGCGCACACGAGTCGGAGAACTAAGAACATTTGAACTCACCCTTCCCTCCGCATGCCCCGGTCTCTTCCACGGGGGCCCAGGCGAGCCCAGCTGTGTGACCCCAGGCCAGAGAGCTCCCAGTGGGCTCGTTGGGCCCCGACACCCACCCCACCCCACCCCCCACACTTCTGTTTTTGCTTGGTCAGTGTGACAGAACACACTCTAATCCCACAGCTGACCCTGACACTGAGATCATCTCCTCCACCCCCAAACGCTCCAGTGGTGAGCCCCCTCTCTAACAGGCTAGGGATCCTAACCCTTAGTTCCCACCCCTGCCCAAGACAGGGGAGAGGGGGAGATGGTGGATGGGCAGGCCTGTTTGGGTGGCCCTGAGCTGGGGCAGAGGCCCAGGTGTTCCCCCTGCTTATCACCACTCCCCCGGTGGTCCAGAGGCTCCGTCTGCATTAATGGCACACCCAGACACTCACCTCGTCTTATCGCTGTTGTTCGTTCTCCCTCCCTCCCTCCCTCCCTCCCTCTCTTTCTGTCCTCTTTCCTCTCTCTCTTCTCTATCTCTCACTCCCCTCTCTCTCCTCTCTCTTCTCTCTCTCTCCTCTCCCCTCTCTCTCCTCTCTCTCCTCTCTCTCCTCTCTCTCCTCTCTCTCTTCTCTCTCCTCTCTCTCTCTCTCTCTCTCTCCTCTCTCTCCTCTCTCTGTCTGTCTCTCTCCCTTTCTGTCTGTCTCTCTCCCTTTCTCCCTTTCTTTTCTGTCTCAGAGTCTCAGTTACCAGACTTGTCCTCTATCTATCATACTCCAGTTCATACTCCAGTTCATACTCCAGTTACCCCCTCTCCGGGGCCTGTGACATCATCCTACATGGGCTCCTATCCTGGCCCCGCTGACGGACAGGAAGGAGCCGTCCAGCCCCAGGACCACCAGTGGAGCTGCCCCTGTTTGGGTGGGCAGCCACCCCTGAACACATGAGCACCACGCTCCGCGTGTCTGGACTGACCTTGAGGGCAAAGTCCACAGGGACGGGGGGGACAGGGGACACAGAGACAGGGGACACAGGGACGGGGGGGACAGGAGACACAGAGACAGGGGACACAGAGACAGGGGACACAGAGACAGGGGACACAGGGACAGGAGACACAGGGATGGGGGGGACAGGGGACACAGGGACAGGGGACACAGGGACAGGGGACACAGGGACAGGGGACACAGGGACAGGAGACACAGGGACAGGGGACACAGGGACAGGAGACACAGAGACAGAGGACACGGGGACAGGAGACACAGAGACAGGAGACACAGGGACAGGAGACACAGAGACAGAGGACACAGGGACAGGGGACACAGGGACAGGAGACACAGAGACAGGAGACACAGGGACAGGAGACACAGAGACAGGGGACACAGGGACAGGGGACACAGGGACAGGGGACACAGGGACAGGGGACACAGGGACAGGGGACACAGGGACAGGGGACAAAGTCATGTGGCACAGTTTTTTAGGGGGTCTGGTTAGTAATCAGAAGATCTCTGGTTCAAACCCCAGCTGTGTTGACATAACGTTGTGTCCTTGGGCAAGGCACTTCACCCTACTTGCCTCAGGGGGGAGTGTCCCTGTACTTACTCTAAGTCACTCTGGATAAGAGCGTCTGCTAAATGAATAAATGTAAAATGGTAAAAAAACAAGGAACTCTGCTGGGGAATTAAAATGAACCAGACCAGTACACTCACTTTAGAGAAGCCTACTCTATACTGTGTGTGTGTGTGTGTGTGTGTGTGTGTGTGTGTGTGTGTGTGTGTGTGTGTGTGTGTGTGTGTGTGTGTGTGTGTGTGTGTGTGTGTGTGAATCAGAGCTGTGAAAGGTGAGCCTAAGCCCTATCTCTCTCTCTCTCTCTCTCTCTCTCTCACCTCCACTTCATCTCTCTGTCTCTCTCCCTCACTCCATCTCTCTCTCCCTTCATCCCCCTCTCCTCAGCCCTCGTGTCTCCTTACCCCTGGGCTTAGCTGCTTAATCACCCTGAGCTACAGGGAGGAACTGGAGACATCCAGCTGGCTGCCTCGTTACTGTGGTCCCTGGGGGCGGCTTCTACACACACACACACGCACGCACACACACACACACAGCCCTGTGTCCCCCCTTCGCATTCTCTGACCACAGCTTGTCACCTAGTGGTTTAACCTCTGGGCATCTCCTCAGTCTTTATCTCATGCCAGTGATGCTATCAGGGTCGCAGCTAGCTGACCAACAGATCTAGCATGAGCCCCAGACCTGACCCCTGACCCCTAGCCCAGGCTCTAGCCTAGTTCAAACGTCTCTGTCCTGTCTCCGACTCTGAAGAGCCAATCAGCATGAAGCGGCGTCCGTCGGTAACGTGTTTGTGTGTTTTTCTGTTTCCAGGAGGGTGGATCCTAGCGCCCACGCTGCCCAATCCAGGTCCGGGCCCAGAGAGCCAGCCTCGTATCCAATCAGAGAGAACTACCCCCCCAGTCAGGCCCAGCACCCGTCCCCCAACAGACAGGCTCCCCGCCATAACCACGTCTACGAGACGGTAGGCGAGGTCGGCCCTCGCCAAGCTAGCCCCGGCCGCTACACTAGCCCGGAGCGCTACGGCTACAGGGAGGGCAGGCAGAGAGAGCGCAGACCGAAAAACCCCATGGTTGGAGCGGTGTAGGAGGGGCCACGGACCTGTCCGTCACCCGGGCGTCTATGGTTACCACACCCTCCAGTCTGTTCGGATATCGGCAGGTCTGCAGGAACTGAGGAGGAAGCAGCACCATCCGTATGAACCCTGGACCTGCACACCGTTCCACTTCTCAAAGCTCTTCAGGATTTCTGAACTATTGATTCCTTCCTTCAAAGCAGGAAGTCTCCCCTTCAAAGCAGAAAGTCTCCCCTTCAAAGCAGAAAGTCTCCCCTTCAAAGCAGGAAGTGTCCCCTTCAAAGCAGGAAGTGTCCCCTTCAAAGCAGGAAGTGTCCCCTTCAAAGCAGGAAGTCTCCCCTTCAAAGCAGGAAGTCTCCCCTTCAAAGCAGGAAGTGTCCCCTTCAAAGCAGGAAGTGTCCCCTTCAAAGCAGGAAGTGTCCCCTTCAAAGCAGGAAGTCTCCCCTTCAAAGCAGGAAGTGTCCCCTTCAAAGCAGGAAGTGTCCCCTTCAAAGCAGGAAGTCTCCCCTTCAAAGCAGGAAGTGTCCCCTTCAAAGCAGGAAGTGTCCCCTTCAAAGCAGGAAGTCTCCCCTTCAAAGCAGGAAGTGTCCCCTTCAAAGCAGGAAGTGTCCCCTTCAAAGCGTTCCCTCTCTTCATGGGTCCTGCTTCCTACATGTGTATATTTTGTATGGGTTTTTCTTTCCCTATTTGGTCGTAGGCCTTGCTAAAGATGCCAGTAGCCATCTTGTTCCGTCTGTTTATTT
The DNA here is from genome assembly GCA_030340665.1 of Neosalanx taihuensis. Lineage (NCBI taxonomy): Eukaryota > Metazoa > Chordata > Actinopteri > Osmeriformes > Salangidae > Neosalanx > Neosalanx taihuensis. The sequence goes on from CM059305.1 coordinate 3,001,834, forward strand.
CCCTGTAACTAGCCCTGTTATTTCTAATGTTCAGAGTCTCTGTGTGAGTGATGTTTCTGAATGATTGTGTGACCATTAGATCAGGTCATTTCAGAGCAGATGTCCAATAGCATGTTCACCTGAAGTTGTTTTCCTGTCCTGCTATTGGACCTGCCTGTCATCCTGTCCTGCTATTGGACCTGCCTGTCATCCTGTCCTGCTATTGGCTGTCATACTGCCTGTGTCATCCAATCCAACATTATATTATGTCCAATAAATATGTGCTTTTAAAACTAGTTTGCAAATACACTTGAAATGGTCTGATGCGATTCTTTGAATCTGATTCACCAATTCAGTCATCTTATTTTATATGTCAAATTACACCACAAAGAACTACGCTGTACTGCATGAATCAGAAATTTGAACTGACAATACAACATTCGGAAATGGTTTTGTTAGTGTCACACGGTCATTTGGACTGACCGACTGATCATACTAGGTCATGCAGTTATATTTAAACATCACATTCAATTAAACACAGGATTTAAAAGACAAATTATGAATCATCACACACATTCCAATAATCCTTTTTAGTGTCGGTGAGCATTATTGTCTTTGAGGGATGTTTGTAAATCCATTAAATGTTTTGGGTCAATCTTTTATAATTCCAGCTTCTCTGAAGCTCCATCAGGACAGGGGACAGGGTGTTGGAATCAGTCGCCCTGATTTCATCCGTGTCTTTACTGATGTGGGGGTGGCTGTGTGTGGACGTGGATATGTTACTCATCTCACCCAAATGAGAACCCCATTCCTCCAGCTAAATGAGCTCTTTCAGATAGAGACCCGGAACGACCGAGTCGTCCTCCACAGTTAGAAAGGGTTGACCTCCTCGGCGCTGATTACCTTCTGAACCCAGGACTGCAGCTGACTGGCAGGATGAGATGAAGTAAGTATGATTACTGTTGGAGAGTGAATGAGAGGGTCGGGGGTGGGGGGGGGTGGGGTGGGGGGGGGGTGGGGTGGGGGGCAGCGGGGTGGGGGGAGACGGGAAGGTTTTTTTTTTATCAGTTTGTGATAACAACCAGATCAGTGAGTATCTGAACCATCTTGAGAGTTCCTCCCCCTCGTTCTCCAGCGTCCATCCCTCTTCCCCGCTGGAACGATGCGCCCGCTGCCCTCCGCCTGCTGCCCTCCGCCCGATGCCCTGCAGTTGAACCCAGGATGAATGTCCTGGCTGACTCCTCAACAGTAGGGCCTTGTCTCAGCAGCCGCCATCCTCTTATCGTCTTCATTCCTTCTGTTTCGACAGACTAGCAGGACACGTGCAGTTTCAGCCCAGTAGGGGCTGTAAACACAGATCTGGGAACAGAGCGGATGGGCAGACGTCAAAACTAACTTTCAAACAGGGAGTTGTGGCTGTGGCTATATATATATATATGATGTTGTGTCCTTGGGCAAGGCACTTCACCCTACTTGCCTCAGGGAAAATGTCCCTGTACTTACTGTAAGTCGCTTTGGATAAAAGCGTCTGCTAAATGAATAAATGTAAATGTAAACAGTAAGACAGGCTGAAACTTGATGACCTGCGACATAGAATTGATAGAGAATCAGCCTTGACAAGCAGATGTCTGACTGCCAAGGCTGTGTGTGTGTGTGTGTGTGTGTGTGTCTGTCTGAGCATGTTGTTCTGTGTGTGTGGGTGTGTGGGTGTTTGTTTGTCTGTCCGTTTGTCCGTGTGTGTGTGTGTGTGTCAATTTCCCATCACCATGGCTCGGTCATGGTTTGACAAAGGAAACCTCCACAGGACAAGACGAAGCAGCTCTTATCTGCTGTGTTGATGACCTGTCCATTAGAACAGCTTATTAGTGTCAGCGTGACCCTCCCTCCCTATCTCACGGTTGGCTGTAGCCGTGGCAACAATAGAGACAGAATCGTATCTGCTGAATACAAGCAAACCCTGCGCTTCCTCTCTCTCTGTAAACACATTTGTCTGTTTGAAAGCTGGAGCTTCCTCTTGGCCTATCGTGTTTCTCAATCCTCTTGTTTTTCAAGGCTGGTTTACGGAGGTGCCGTGAATTAATTTGACACCTCATAATTCCACATTCTGGTGTAATTCCTAAAAAAACAGGAAGGGAGGGGAGATAAAAACAGCACAAGATGTTCTCCTGTCCTTTTTTCAAAAGCAGAAAACATTCTGGGGGAGAAATCCCTCGATGTGTTCCTTAGCATTCCAATTCCATTGACACCCTCAAGTACACCTTAGCTTGTTAGCATGTGTCAATCAAAGCCCCACTCCTGGGAAGGTGCATCTGAGAGCAGGAACTGTTATTTCTCCCACACAGTGATGAAGAGAGCAGAGTGATGGAGGCCTGGATACGCTGACTGGAGCTCCTCAGCTCTGGAGCTCCTCAGCTCTGGGGCTCCTCAGCTCTGGGGTTCCTCAGCTCTGGGGCTCCTCAGCTCTGGGGCTCCTCAGCTCTGGGGCTCCTCAGCTCTGGGGCTCCTCAGCTCTGGGGCCTCTCAGCTCTGGAGCCTCAGCTCTGGGGCTCCTCAGCTCTGGGGCTCCTCAGCTCTGGAGCCTCTCAGCTCTGGAGCCTCAGCTCTGGGGCTCCTCAGCTCTGGGGCTCCTCAGCTCTGGGGCTCCTCAGCTCTGGGGCTCCTCAGCTCTGGAGCTCCTCAGCTCTGGGGCTCCTCAGCTCTGGAGCCTCTCAGCTCTGGAGCCTCAGCTCTGGGGCTCCTCAGCTCTGGGGCTCCTCAGTTCTGGAGCCTCTCAGCTCTGGAGCCTCAGCTCTGGGGCTCCTCAGCTCTGGAGCTCCTCAGCTCTGGGGCTCCTCAGCTCTGGAGCCTCTCAGCTCTGGAGCCTCAGCTCTGGGGCTCCTCAGCTCTGGGGCTCCTCAGCTCTGGGGCTCCTCAGCTCTGGGGCTCCTCAGCTCTGGGGCTCCTCAGCTCTGGAGCCTCTCAGCTCTGGAGCCTCTCAGCTCTGGGGCTCCTCATCTTTGAGGCTTCTCACTTCAAGCCAGTCCTCATTAGTGGCTCAGGGCCAGGCAGGGGCCGTGGGTGGGCTGTTATGACCAAGTCCATGTTTCAGCTGCCGCCCTGCGGGAGTGATGGGGGAGCGTTAGCCGTTAGCGTTAGCCCGCCCTTCACTTGGCTTCAGACGAAGGGTATTGGAATTTTGATGTAGGTCT